>JAMWET010006936.1:1620000-1777500 GCA_024036415.1 Prochilodus magdalenae | reverse complement strand
AGCATAATAGAATCCACTCATAACAAATTCCTCACTGAGACCCAGTGGTTACAATGTCCCCAGTGTCTGAATCTGAAAAAGTTCTCTCTGGCATAACTTCCTGTCATCACCAGTCCTCTATGTAGAATGATCTGTCCATCTAACAGTGCCAGAGTCATGGAAACACTTACTTAGTGAAAATGAAAGAATCCTAAATGTAGTTTAGTCACTTCTTAGAGCTGTCACAGCTCATAGTGTGGTAGAAAAGACGTCTGAAGAACAGACATGCAAAAGGAGGAGCGGCCGTGGGATCACAGTTTTATGGAAATCAACCACAACAAAATATTATTATCATATTTACTGGTGAACCATCTTAAAATATAACGTCTTCACTTCAGAACAGTTAACAATATAACTTTCTGTGAAGAATGTTGATAAACACTGTTTATAGCTGATCTTATAAGAAGTATATTTATGAACAGCTTGGATTTCCATAGCATGAACCATTTAGATGCTGGGGAGCTCCACCAATGCTGTATCAGTATACTCACAGACACACTGGAACTTGCCCAGAGTCATACCGATACCTATAATAGATATCACAAGGCAAGTAGAACTTGTGTTAGTAGATGGAACCTAACACACTGGCAGTGTGAGTGGACAAGCAGCGGCCAGAATCTGGCTAAAGCTAACCCTAACCCTTAACCTCATTGACTGAGTGAAGGTTTTTTCAGTAGTCCCCCATCTGCTGCTGTGGTCACTTACACGGTACAGTTAATGTTAGTCCAGGGTGCTACTGAGGGAGCCAATAGGAAGACATATGGAAGGAACTGCTGATCTCTTGAGGTAATGATTGCCTATATGGCTTCGTTTAACCATTAACAGCAGCATGCTTGCCAGGCTTGTATGTCCACCATCGATGGTGCACCGATGCCGGTCAGCTGTATCGCTCAGTGGTAGAGTGCTTAAAAGTAAAAATTGACAAAAAGGCAGAAACATGTTTTTCTTTGGACAATATATTTCAAGTAAATGTTATTATTTCAAGTTTGATATGTTTTATTATTGACACAGAACATTCTGTTACCAAGCTTTTAGCAAAATGGAACCGTATTGGTATTGGTATTTGCTATCAGCTGATACTCAGGCATTGGTATCAGTGTGGAAGTGGAAAAAGTGGTATTGGTGCATCTCTAATGCGCAGCATGAAGAGCAGAAATCTAGAGATTTTCAGCCAAAGTTTGTTTTCATTGGCTGTATGTGAAAAATCAGCCCAAACTGCACCCAAATCCTGCCCTTTTGTCGGACCCTGCAGGGCTTGGCCTGAGTAGCATGTTTCCTTTCACCCATTTTCAAGGAAAACAAATATGTGCTGACTTTGTAAAGTGCTGTAAAGCTAAATGTTGCCTTCTTCAACCCTGAAAAAAACATTTCTTGTGCCTGAAGTCCAGTTTAAGTTTTAGTTAAGGGTTTAATGTTAGGTGTGATGGATGTCAAAGAAGTGTTCTGGGTAAACTTGATTTCTACCTCTGTAGCCCCCTTTTATCATGTCTACTGTTCTGCAGCATTTTCAGCTCACAACATTGTGTTTCTTGATGTTTCTGGGCATTTAGGTCCGTGTTAATGCATTATTTCCCCGTTACAATGAACTTGTTTTGAGCATGTCAGCACAAGGGAAAAAATTCGGCTTCGGAGTCTGAAAATTCTGGGCATGAGAAAATCTGTATAAAGCTGTATTTCAGGAGCAGTGAACTAATCGGCTGTTGAAAGCAGCGAAAGCAGCAAAATGTGGAGGCTTTGAATGATTTCTATGGAGAGTCACAGGCTTCTGCTCCAGTTACTGTAGCAGCTCCTGTCCTTCAGACTGGCCTTATATGGGCTGACTGGGTCTTCTACAACACTGCCTCCGCAGCGCTCTCTCTCTTTCTCTCTCTCTCTCTTCCTCAGTTTTGTTTATATCTCTACTTTCCAACTCCACAGCATCCAAACCAAAACTGGTCTTCAAAAAACATGCTACAGTTTGAATGCATTTGTCCTGCCTTTTAAAATATTTGACTTATTTAAACATCTTTAGAGACTGTATTATATGTCTTCATGGCTGAACATACTCACCTATAAGCTCAAGAGATAAATAGACATTTTGAAAATGAAACCCCTGCTGTACTCAAACATAAATGACTTGGTTGACTCATTAAAGTGTAGGTGAAAACAATGAAATCGTCATCTACAGGGAACAAATGTAAATACATAAATAAATATTTGCTTAAAAGTTTAACATGGTTCAGGCTACATGGTGAATTCAGGGTGGCATGACGTTGCCATGGGAAGCCTCACAGAAAGAAGGGCCTGGGTTTGATTCTTGGCTGGGGCCTCCGGGGTCCTTTATGTGTGGAGCTGCATGTTCTCCCTGTGTCTGTGTGGGTTTCCTCTCACAGTCCAAAGGCATGCAGTTGGATGAGTTGGAGATACTTAATCGCCCCCGGGTGTGTGTGAATGGGTATGTCTGAGTGTCTGCCCTACGGTGAACTGGCAACCACTCCAGGGTGTTTCCTGCCTCCACTCAATGACCACTGTATAGGCATCTTCACCCTCCACAACCCAGAAAGATAAACGGCTGATAAGATGAACGTATAAATGAATGTTAAATTCAGCAAGTAAGCAGTAAATGTGCACTAAAGTGTGTTCTCTGTAGAGGCTGATCTACACATAAAAAAATCAACAAGACCTGTCATTTTCCCAGAGCCCCCTAACTTTTGTATACGACTGTATACGTTCCAGTATTGTGCTAAGTTCACTAGAGTATAAAATGCTAACCACTCATGTTTATGCTCCAGTTGCTGAGCACCTATCCATTCTGGAAGACTTCTGTGCACTGTGTTTGCTAAGCTAAAGTGGCTCTTAAACTGCCTTCAAACTATATACCAAAGTGAAAGATTGAATTGGCGACCTAGTAGTACTTTGAGTTGCTTTCCAAAACAGAGAACGCTTCATTAGCAGTGGCTCCAACTGACCAAATCTTTATACCACACAAATCCTACTGGCCATTTCCAAAACCAGAAAGTATGTTCCTGATGTAGCACGTTTCATTTACATCAGAGCTAAACTACTGATTTCAGACTCAGGCTAACATTATAGCAGTGCTAGTTATTGCTAATACACATTTGCTAAATCACCAAAGAAACAAACGCTTTAACACTTAGCATTAGCATTAGCATGTCTGGTTTTTATGTGACTAGACTGACGGTTTCAAAGGTCACAGGGTGGGAAAGTCCCAGCAGCCTGAGGGGGAAACTGACTCATGTTACAGAGAAACTGATTAATCTTTAACTGGGGTGTCTGTGTAGGGCTTTTGGGTAAACGTTAAATACAGCTTGTCTAGGAGTAATTTGTCTTTTGTCAGGATTATGTTATCTTTTAGATTTCTAGAAATTAAGAAGAAGAGCAGTAAGAAGTGAAAATAACAGCAGTACTTCCTGTTTGTCTTCACCAAAAACCTAGATGAGTAGGACTTGATGTTAAATCGTATGTCTGAATGTATATTTAAAAGGCAAAATTCACATGACAAGAGAACTGTCATCAGTCATCACAAATTATGAACTACTGAGATGAAATGAATGAAAGACAATCCTATGGTTGCCCCAGTATGCTTTCCTGACTGTTCTTTTTCTGTATTTCTGTTTTTTATTTCTGCCAGAAAGATTAAAAAGACAGTACTGATAGAAAACTGAATGGTGAAAGGTGAACAATTTGAATTATAACTGTTGTTAAGAATAAAAGAGTCTTTCCCAGGCTGGACAGAGCTCACCCCCTGGATAACAGGACCGGGACCAGACTGGTGGAGGTGGGGAGGAAGGGGAACAATGTGAAAACATCAGCACCTGAAAGTGGCATGGCAGGAGTGTAAGTGAATCCTTTTCAAGGCAAGTGGCAGACTGTGATTGACGAGTAATAAATGAATGAATGAGTGATGCAGCATTGGAGTCCTCCGGGCAGAACTTGCGCTAAAGCTTTCATATCTGATTTCATAACCATAGTGCACATCATAATTGTTAGTGACGAGGTTCACTTTTGCAGCTGTATAAAATAACTGACCTATATATCATCATTGTCCAAAGATAGTAGTCTTACTGGAGAAGATAAAAACATTCTTAATGTACTTTCTCTTAATCTCAGCTAATGTGAAAGTATATCATCGCTGTCCATAGAAAAACAAGTATCTCCAAAAAGACAACTTTTCAGGAGAGAGCAAAAGCCTAATTTAATTCTAATGTAAGTCAACTGAGACTGACTTTTTTGGCAAGCAATTTTGGGCCATTTCTGTTGGTTCATACATCACGATATGTTCACACGATGTAAACAGCAGCTGCTGTGTTCGAATAATGCATAGAGGAAACATCAACAAGAACTGAGATACAGGTTTGTCTTTGGACAGTGACAATGTACTATATATGCCAAGTCATCTTACAGCAGGTGTGTTTGTCCATTCCTCAGAAAATTACAAAAAACACAAAATAGAAAAAACAGAATATAGAAAATTGTTTCTCCCTGGGATTCAGGTGGTATCTTGTTGCCTGGTTACCATATTGTTGGAAGCAGTCATGTGTTGGAGCTTAGAGAACCAGCCTTGGAGCGTTGCCAGTTTGATACCCTAAAACCAACAGGACACGACTGAAGTGCCCTTGAGCAAGACACCTAACCCCCAGTCGCATCCTGGGCACTGTGGATACAGCCCACTGCTGCCTAATACTCTGAGCAACATGTGTGTCTGTGTGTTTTACTTCATGCATGGGTTAAATGCAGAAGACAAATTCTCCTGTGTGCAAACACAAAAAATGGATCTTAACTCTCAACTGAATGATTGGCCTCACCTGAAATACCAGCAAACCCACTCACCATAGTGGCACTGATGGCACCATAGTGGCACTGATGGCAGCAAAAAAAAGTTTGTAAATGTTCTTTTTTAGTTTGGTAAAACTTTTTCCACACATAAACTGAGACTGGACATATCTCCGCTTTTACTCTGGGGTTGGGAAATGAGTAAGAGTTAACTCTAACAATCTCTCAGCTAATTAGAAAGTTTTCAGATTTACAAACATGCCGCAGCTTGTTCTAAAGGTTTTCAGTGGAATCACAGGCATAGTTACAATCGCTAGGCTTGAAGGACAAACTGGTTAATCTACTACACTACTGTGCCACCCTGAGGCAGAGCAGTGCTGCAATAGGTTGTTTGCATATGACATCACGTCACTGCATTGCTGTGGTGTGAACCGCACATGCAGGGCAGGAAGTGCTTTTCTATATATGAAGCACCATCACAGGTAGTCAAAATACCTACGTTTTGCATTGTTTACAGTCGCTCGATCTAACCGAGAAACCACATGGAGCTTTTATTAAGTACCAAAAGCTGTAACTTGCTGCTCATCTGTGGTTGGGACGAAGCTGAGGTTGGCCTCCCATTCACCAGCTTCTCTATCAGATTTTCCTGTTACACTTTAAATAGTGTATGTGATGTTGTTCTGACATCTGCTGCACCATTTAAGGTGGAACAGAAGCCGAATAAGAGACTTCAGCTTTGTATGGTGGTGAGGAGCCAAGTATTATATTTTGTAGTTCTCCTGTGTCTGTGCACTGGTGATGGATTTAAAACAATAGCTACATGCAACAACACTAACACTTTGTATTTGAGCATTAAAGTCCCCTAAATGTCAGCATAGGCTTGTTTTCAGGAACCCCCATTAATTAATTTAGGGCTCCCAGGCCACCACCCCCTCCCCAAAGGACCCCCTTTACTTCACACTTTTTTGGAGGAGGGGCATTGACGATATGCTTCATCTTCAAATGTGCTCTTTCATCTTTCCTGAGAAGCTCATGATAACTGTGAGTGTTTAATTCTACCTACATTTTTAGTGTATTATTAATTTCAGTTGATATTGAAAGGTGAAAGGTCATCATCATGCTGTTAGGATAGTTTTTTTGCTGTTAATCAAGCAAATTCATTTACAGCTTGATTGGATACAGCAGCATGGCCAAGCTCTGAAGTTTAGCAACTCATTATGCAGCACAGAAAGTGCGATGCAGTTTCCCTTTAGGTTGAATAAGGCTTTCTCTACAGCTTGTCCAACAGTTTTAACGGAAAAGTCAATTTAATTTCATGAAAATGCATTGTCATGCATGCGCCGCATTGCAGCACTAAATGTTCTGCATGTAAACAAACAGCATTGTTATCCTACTTATTATTTCTGTACAGCACAATGCAGAATTAAGATGTTTAAATATGTGCTTCTGGGTGGGGTGCTCGTGGGGCGAGACGTCTACTCAGCGGCCAGGTTTTTGCTTGTGCATTCTCCGGCTTTCTGGATGCGAGATTGGCTACGCTCAGATCTGCTCTCTCTGTTTGAAATCTGCGTGTAGTGATAGCTCATGAATAAATAATCCCTATACGGCACCTCATGCAAATCCATGCAAATAAAGGCTCTGGGCCATAGCATTTCTCTCTTGTTTGTGTGCATCCGTCTCTGTGTGTTCAAATACAATGCTTTAATATGCACCTGCGAAAGGCATCGATAGCCAGTCAGAACTGATGACTTTGCGTTTATGAACAGTGACATGCTTCACTGTGAGAAGTGTTCAAATTTGATCTGCTCATTGTTCAGTATGACTGGTGTGTTCTGTGCCTTTGTGTGTTGCTGGTGTGATTTCTGACAATACTAACATCTGTCTATAAATTCGAGTCAAGTCAAGCTGTATTTATGAAGCGCCTTTACAGCAGAGGTTGTCACAAAGCAGCTTTACAGAGAACCCAGGTCCAAGTCCCCAGTGTGCAGGTCAAGGGCAACAGTGGCAAGGAAAAAATTCCCCAAGAGCAAGAGGAAGACGGAACCTCGAGAGGAACCAAGAAGCAAAGGAGGAACCCATCCTCCTCGGGTCGACACCAGAGAGCAAGACTTTAGAAGGATTGAGAACTATATGACAAAAGCAAGATACATTGTTTCTACTTTGTCTATTTACACAGATAACAAAACCAGAGGAAGAAACTCCATATTCTGCATGTCTTAACCGATAAACTACATCCCAGCTGAAAATTGTGTAAAAGGTTTTTGTTCTTGGAGACCTCAACCATAAAACTGGAGCTTTGTACAACCATGCTATTCCTCCCTTGAATGAAAGACAGGTGCCAAATATTGATGAAAGCCTGATATGAACTAAAGGTGTCTCATTGCATCCCTTTGTATGATTTCTGGGCTTAGTGTTTGTTTTTCTGCCTTTGCAGGACAAAATGGTCCTGAACTTTGGAGAAAACTAGACTAGAACATGGACTAGCAGAATGCCTCTGGCTTTATGGAGCGATTTAAAGTTTGATTTAAAACCCAAAGGGTAAAATCATTACTTGTTGCTTACTGAGGTCATTTAGGCCTTTGGCTTTTATTACTGCTTACACTCTTTCAGGTGATTTGCTTTCAGTTTTCCAAAGAAATCCACAGGGAGGCTTGATCGTAGTGGGGTAGTTACGCCAGTGTTCTGAAGACACCAGCAGTTTTTATCCCTCCCCTTTCATTTAGTAATGGCTTCTTGACAGCTGCATATCCTTTCAGACCCATCATTTTAAGTAGACTAGGCAGGGACCTGTAGGGTTTTTCTGAACTGAAGCAGTGGAGCTCTAGGTTCTTGGAGAACTCTTATTTTCTTCCTTTACTTTTGTTACAACTTCCATTCCAGTTCTGGAGGTTTGCGTTCTTGCTTCTCAATAGCCCTGCCGTAGGGCTGTTTTTTTTTATGTCTGAAGTTCAGTCTTAGAAGTTGGTTGGTGTTTCTTCTGTTTCACAGCACTACATTTGGCACATATCACCAATAGAAATGATCCAGAATGTTTTAGAATAAAGGCTCTTTTTTTGTTGCCTTCTTATGAAAGCTTCAGGGCAAGTTCTGCCCAGAAGACTTCAATTGTACATCACTCATTCATCCATTACTCTGTCCAGTCATAGTCTGCCGCCTGTCCCTAGTCCGATTTAACTTCTGTTCCTGTTCTGCTGCCTTCAGGTGCTGAGGTTTTGATGTTCTCCTCCTTCCTCCTCCCCACCACCACCAGTTTGGTCCCAGTCCTATTGTCCAGGGAGTAGGCTCCGCTCTTGCCGTCCACATCCTGCAGGATCTGCAAGGGTCTGAATGCTCCAAGATCTGGGGCCAGGATGGGGCCTAAGCCAAAGACTCTTTTCTGGTCTTTCTGGTAGAACTATAAAGTTACTATATTTGGAGAGATTTTTTTTTCTCTGAACTGCAATAATGTTATTATTATAGACATATACAGACATATACAGGCATATACAGACATATACAGGCATATACAGGCATATACAGACATATACAGACATATACAGGCATATACAGGCATATACAGACATATACAGGCATATACAGACAATATATACAGAAATATACAGGCATATACAGACATATACAGGCATATACAGACATATACAGGCATATACAGGCATATACAGACATATACAGACATATACAGGCATATACAGGCATATACAGACATATACAGGCATATACAGACATATACAGGCATATACAGGCATATACAGGCATATACAGACATATACAGGCATATACAGGCATATACAGACATATACAGGCATATACAGGCATATACAGGCATATACAGACATATACAGGCATATACAGACATATACAGGCATATACAGACATATACAGACATATACAGGCATATACAGGCATATACAGACATATACAGGCATATACAGGCATATACAGGCATATACAGGCATATACAGGCATATACAGACATATACAGACATATACAGGCATATACAGGCATATACAGACATATACAGGCATATACAGACATATACAGACATATACAGGCATATACAGGCATATACAGACATATACAGGCATATACAGGCATATACAGGCATATACAGGCATATACAGACATATACAGGCATATACAGACATATACAGGCATATACAGACATATACAGGCATATACAGGCATATACAGACATATACAGGCATATACAGGCATATACAGGCATATACAGACATATACAGGCATATACAGACATATACAGGCATATACAGACATATACAGGCATATACAGGCATATACAGACATATACAGACATATACAGGCATATACAGACATATACAGGCATATATACAGACATAGGCATATACAGACATATACAGACATATACAGACATATACCAGGCATATACAGGCATATACAGACATATACAGGCATATACAGCCATATACAGGCATATACAGGGCATATACTAGACATATATCAGTACAGACATCATACATATATACAGGCATATACAGGCATATACAGGCATATACAGACATATACAGGCATATACAGACATATACAGGCATATACAGACATATACAGACATATACAGGCATATACAGACATATACAGACATATACAGACATATACAGGCATATACAGACATATACAGGCATATACAGACATATACAGGCATATACAGGCATATACAGACATATACAGACATATACAGGCATATACAGGCATATACAGACATATACAGGCATATACAGACATATACAGGCATATACAGACATATACAGGCATATACAGACATATACAGGCATATACAGACATATACAGGCATATACAGGCATATACAGGCATATACAGACATATACAGGCATATACAGACATATACAGGCATATACAGACATATACAGGCATATACAGGCATATACAGGCATATACAGGCATATACAGGCATATACAGGCATATACAGACATATACAGGCATATACAGGCATATACAGGCATATACAGGCATATACAGGCATATACAGGCATATACAGACATTTGCAACATACATAGGACATATTATTAGATTACTATATTAATATGGGACCTCGGTATGACCCCATGGCCCGATATTGTATAAAAATAAAAACTGTCTGTTTGTGGGAGAGGGATGTGTATGTGCAGGTCTCTTGAAGGTCTCTCTTGCGCTCTCTCTCTCTTACTCCCTGGAGCTGCATGTTTAACATGGCTGAAGCCCATTTTACATGGTGTCTGCCCCTCACACAGAACACGCGATCTTCCACACATAAGCTACTCAAGCATGTGTGTGTGTGCGTGAGGCGAAGCATGTCTGTGAGTTAGTGGATGTGTGACACCAGCAACCTTATTATCTTCCTCTGCCCCCCCACCCCCATCCTTTCATCTTTACCATCTGCACCCTCTTTCCCTGTATGCTTCTTTCAGATTCTGACATTGCTTCCTTTCTCTGTACATACATACAGTATATCGCCATGCTATATGTTTTACATATATACAGTAGTAGATTGTGTGTGGTGTGCTGATGTGAGTGAATCAGACTCAGCAGTGCTGCCGGAGTGTTTAAACACCTCAGTGTCACTTCTGGACTGCAAACTGCTGGACCGAGAACAGTCCACCAAACAAAACTATCCAGCCCTGTGACCACTGATGAAGGACTGGAGGAACAACAAGGTAATACTGTCTAATACAGTGAGTGGACACAGTGGACTCCAGCAGCACTGTGTCTGATCCACTCACACCAGACCAATTCACACTAACACACCACCACCACGTCAGTGTTACTGCAGTGTTGAGAATGATCCACCCCCACATAATACCTGCTCTGAGGTGGTCCTGTGGAGGTCCTTACCATTGTGGAACAAGGTAAATAGCAGTATGCAGAGGATCAGATGGACTACAGTCTGTAATTGTAGAACCACAAAGTTTATATCGTTGCTGTCCAAAGAAAAACACGTATCTCAATTTTTGGGAATTTCACTTTCATGCATCATTTGAACACAGCAGCTCGTGTTTACACTGTGTGAATGTTTCATGATGAATGAACCAATAGAAATGGGTCGAAACCTCTTGTAAAGATGTCTGGTTCCATTGACTTCCATTCAAATTAAATAAGTTTTTTGCCCTCTCCTGTAAAGTTGCCATTTTGGAGATACTTGTTTTTTGGACAGCAAGAATATATACCTAACCTACACCATAATTATGCATCACAATATAGTTTACTGTGTGCTGTAAGAATCTTGAACACAGTCAGGACCTTAATTATTTGGACAGTGACACAGTTTTGTGATTGAGGTGTGAGGTTTTAGCTCATATTTACCGGGTTTAACAAAACTGCTGCATTAACTGTTTAGGAAATACAGTTACATAGTTTCTTCATTTTTCAAAATCAAAGTATAAGTAAATTAAGAGTAATTGGACAAACTAGCCATTTTAAACACAAGGGCTATTTTTATTTCTTGGATGGAATTTCTTTGGTGTGGAACCCATGGACTTCACAAAAGGCTAAATTTCCCTTGAGATACTTGGCCAGGTTTTTACTGCAGCTGCCTTCACTTGCTTGTTTGTGAATCTTTCACCCTTTATTGGAGTCTTTAGTAAGCGAACACTATGCTCAATTGGGTTTAGGTCAAGTAACTGACTGGGACATTTGAGAACATTCCATTTCGATAAAAGGCTTTTGGGTTGCTTTTGTGATATGTTTTGGGTCATAATTCATCTGTACTGCAAAGCTCAGTCCTGTTAGTTGTGCAACGTAAATACTTCAGAATTCATCCTGCTACTTCTATCAGCAGTCACATCATCAGTAAACACCAGTGACTAAGTTCCATTGGCAGTAACACAGCCACCACCATGTTTGACAGATTGTAAGCTCTGCATTTCCTTCTCCACACTCTTCTCTTCCCATCAAGTTAAGCTTGGTTTCATCTGTCTGAAGTCCAATTCCTGTTCCAGAACTGGGCTGGCATTTTTTTTGATGTTTTCTAGTTAAATTTAACTTAGCCTTTCTGTCCTAAAGTGTTACCAGTGCTTTATATCAGTACTTCTTAGGAGTTTCCATAAACAGCTACCAAATGCATTTTGGAATCAACTCCAGACCTTTTATCACCTGGATTTGTCATGGAATGATGAGGAAACAGCCAACACCTTACCATGAAACTGCTTATAAGTCAGCTTTGAAAAATCAAAGAACCTTTGGGGCCTGTTTTGTCCACGTATTGGAGTATCAAGCCCCTTAGAGATCCTGCTGGATCAGGACAGCAGGGCTAGTGTCTGTTCCCTGGACGCTGAGGCATAGTCCAAACCGGTGGTTGAGGGGAGGAAGGAGAGAAGGGTGAAAATGTGGGCACCTGAAGGTAGAACAATAGGTAGGCAAGTTCAGTCATTTAAAGAACAGATGTAGACGAGGGACTTGTCAAGTGTAGAATGGGCTACTTAAAGACTTCCCGGCAGAACCTCCGCTGTTTCTGTTCCTTTACACAAACAGACTCTAACAACACTCCTGCTACATCACACACAATGCAGGCAATGAACCAAATGCACCAACTTATAAAAATAACAAAATCAACAATCAGGAATAAAACTTGCTGGGTAAGTCTGACATTGTGAGACACTGATTCAAGTGTCATGCTCGGTTGTGCATGTGACGGGAGCAAGGCCAGGCCTTACCTGGTTGACCCAACCGTCACGATTGCGGACATTCAACGAGCAAGTGATGCCCTCCACGAGTCATCCTGTTAGTGCCAGCAACAAAGGTCGATGGCTACACGGCGCAGGACAACCAGCACGCAGATGGTTACGATGACTGTCCTCGACACCACGTCAACCTCACCAAAGACTGCAGTGGTGTCATGTCAGACTGTCATGAAGTGACTTTTCCTTGGTGGGGATGAGCAATGAATCCACATGTGGAGGCACTGTGGTCAGCAGCAAGATGTACAGGTATGTGTAGTATGTGGTTATAAATAGTAGATGTATATATAATAGTGCTCAGTGCAGGTAGTGAGAACAGCAGCTAAGGTGCAGGTAAACTGCTAACACAGCTGTACAGCTTACACTAGAGATGTTACACAGCTCACAATACACAGCCCAGATGTTCAAGTATAAAGGTCTGGTGAAAGTGGTACATGGCAGCCTGATGCCATACTGAGAGACACTACTTCTGTATGTGTTCTGTGTCTGTTTTTTCTGTATGGCTTTTTATCATTTGTTGTTCCTTTATCTTCCTTCCGTGTAGCATTGCAATCTGACACTTCCTTCTGAGTGCAGCTACTCTTTTGATGATGAGTGACTCCTGTTTCCCATCAACACCAATGTAAAGAAATCCAGGTCTGCATGTTTCTCTACGATGCACGTTTCACGGGTTTCACGTCAACCCACTCTAAATGATCTTTCTTACATGTCAGTGAATTAATTGTGCAGAAATGTGGAATTCTCTTTAAATAACTGTGTATTTATGGTCCTGACAAGAAGTTAGAGAGTTTATATTGTAGTATGTGGCTGTTAACAGTGAAGGCTGCAGCAGAGATGGCCCTTTGCTGGCCCCTCCATCTTTCGTAGGCTCACTCTGGATCAATGAGTGTATGTCTGAAATATTGATCCTCAAATCCTGCACTGAAGAACCTTCTCCCTCTCTCTCTCTCTCTCTCTCTCTCTCTCTCTCTCTCTCTCTCTCTCTCTCTCTCTCTCTCTCTCTCTCTCTCTCTCCCGCTCTCTCACAAGCACACACCCTCATCCACTCTCCCCAACACCCACAACTCATAAATAAAGTAAAAAGCACTGGCTTTTAAACCCCTAAACACTCCCACCCATACACACACGCACACACGCACACACACATCCCATCATCTGCCTCTGCTTTTACTAGAGTGTGTGGCTCCGGTCACACTTCTAATACCAGACACTTTCTGGACGTGTGTGTGTCTGTGCGCTAGTGTTCCTGAGCATCCACCTGCTGTCAATTCACCCACCCAGAGAGCAGGGGGAGGGAGGGAGGGAGAGAGAGAGAGAGAGAGAGAGAGAGAGAGAGAGAGAGAGAGAGAGAGAGAGAGAGAGAGGGAGAGAGAGAGCAAATAATGAGAGACATAGGGAGAAAGAAAGGGAAAGAAAGAAAGAGAGGAACAAAATAAGAGACAGATTAAGAAGAAGCACAAGAGAAATGAGATATAAAGAGGGGAGAGATATAAATGGAGAGAAGAGAGAGACAAATAAGCAAGAATGGGACAGAATGAAAGAGAGAAATAGAAAAAGATGTGTGTGAGAGAGAGAAAGAGAATGAGGTTTGAGAGAGAGAAGAGAACAGAATGAGAGATGAGAGAAGGAAAGATAGGGAGTTTTGAAGAACGTTTTATCATTAAAAAAGAAAACATCAAAAAGAAAAGAAAAGAATGTGATAAAGTTAAAGAGACAGAGAGAAAAAAGAGGTAGATAAGCGAAAGAGCAAATGAGAGAGAAAGAGATAGAAGGGGACAAATGAAAAATGACAAACAGACAAGTGGAAGAAGAGGAAAAACAAAAATAATAGAGAAAGAGCCCAGAAAAACAGATACATGGAGGTGGGAGAAGGAAAAAAGAAAGGAAATGGCAGTGAGAAAAAAGAGGAGGACAAAAGAACATAAAGGAAGACGAAATGGAGAAAGAAAGGGGCACAGAGAGAAGTAAAGAGAGTGAGGAGAAAAGAGAAGAAATTTAAATCAAATAGCAATGAAAAAAAGAAAGAAGGAGGGAAGGAAAGACAGAAAGTGGGGTGGGTAGAAAGATAAAGGGGAATGAAAAAGGATGAGAAAGACAAAGAAAAAGGGAAAGAGAGTGAAAGAAAAAGAAAGTAGAAGAAAAGGAGGATGGTAAAAGCAAAAAGGTAGGAGAGGGAAATAAAGGAAAGATAAAATAGAGAGAAAAAAATATAGGGGGAAGAAAAAGAGAAAGAAGGGTAAAGAGAGAGAGAGAGAGAGAGAGAGAGAAGGACAAAAAAGTGAAACCAAAGGGCAGAAAGAAGAGATGGAGAAAGACAGAAAAGCAGAAACAAGAGAGGTAAAGAAAAGTGATGAGAAAGAAGAGAGAGGAGGAAAAGGAACAGAAAATGAGAGAGTCACGGGAGAAAGAGGGAGAAAAAAGGAAAAGAAGAGAAAAAAAAGTGGGGAAGAAAGAAGGATTGAAACAGTGAGAACGAGAAAAGAGGGAGGAAAGAGAAAGAAAAAGGGAAAATGA
Source organism: Prochilodus magdalenae (assembly GCA_024036415.1). Taxonomy (NCBI): domain Eukaryota; kingdom Metazoa; phylum Chordata; class Actinopteri; order Characiformes; family Prochilodontidae; genus Prochilodus; species Prochilodus magdalenae. The sequence goes on along the minus strand of JAMWET010006936.1, from coordinate 1,762,462 downwards.
AGAGTAAATGAGGGAAAGAAGGAGAAGGAAAAAGAGCGGGAGACCAAGAGTGTGAAAGAAGGACATGGGTCGAGGGGTCCTGTAGAAGGACAGCCGTTCTTTCTCATAAATATTCATCCGTTCTTCTCTCTCTCCCTCCGTCCCCTCAGCTGCCACCTCTCCTGCAACAACACCCCCCACCCCCGCCACCACACGCTCACACACACACATTGCAGCCACCACCCCCCGCCCTGAGTAGCTTTGTGTCCCCACCAAGAGGCTCTCTTCTCCAGCCCTGCTGCCTTTTGTTCCCCCCTCTGGTTTCTCCCCCTGGAGCAGCAGACGGCTGGCTAGCACTACCGAGACCCAGCTGAACAAACAGCACTCACTGGGTGTGTGAGGGTAGGAGGAGAAGGCCGGGATGGGTGGGGTTGGGTGGGGTTCAGGGCATAACACACCTGACACCTCTTCACATTCCTGTTTATCAATTAGTAGAAGGCCTAATGTACGCGGTTCCCTCTAAGCCCGAGAGGTTTTGGTTTACTTGCAAACTATTTTAAACTACAGCTGTAAAATCTCCTTGCTCTTCTTTCACACTTCAGTCTTTCTACCAAGCCCACATGTTTTTAGTGGTGGTGTACTTAACCTCTTGGTCCCCCTAAATGTCTTCTAATCAAATATCTTTGGGGTTAGGTGTGCTGGTGGTGGTTGGTTAGGGGATGTTGTTACCAGGTTAGTCTGTTTGTTAGAGAAGAATAGTGGTTAAATGCAGTGAATAAATTCTGCTGTGTGCTCTCTCTAACTCTACTCTAACCCTACCTGTTTCTCCAACTCTAACTCTAACTCTAACCCTGCCTGTTTCTCCAACTCTAACTCTAACTCTAACCCTACCTGTTTCTCTAACTCTAACTCTAACCCTACCTGTTTCTCTAACTCTAACTCTAACCCTACCTGTTTCTCTAACTCTAACTCTAACTCTAACCCTGCCTGTTTCTCTAACTCTAACTCTAACTCTAACCCTACCTGTTTCTCCAACTCTAACTCTAACTCTAACCCTACCTGTTTCTCCAACCCTAACTGCTAACTCCTCCCCTAACTCTAACCCTACCTGTTTCTCTAACTCTAACTCTAACCCTACCTGTTTCTCTAACTCTAACTCTAACCCTACCTGTTTCTCTAACTCTAACTCTAACCCTACCTGTTTCTCTAACTCTAACCCTACCTGTTTCTCTAACTCTAACCCTACCTGTTTCTCTAACTCTAACTCTAACCCTACCTGTTTCTCTAACTCTAACTCTACCTGTTTCTCTAACTCTAACTCTAACCCTGCCTGTTTCTCTAACTCTAACTCTAACTCTAACCCTACCTGTTTCTCCAACTCTAACTCTAACTCTAAGCCTACCTGTTTCTCTAACTCTAACTCTACCTCTAACCCTGCCTGTTTCTCCAACTCTCTAACTCTAACTCTAACCCTACCTGTTTCTCCAACTCTAACTCTAACCCTACCTGTTTCTCTAACTCTAACTCTAACCCTACCTGTTTCTCTAACTCTAACTCTAACTCTAACCCTACCTGTTTCTCTAACTCTAACTCTAACCCTACCTGTTTCTCCAACTCTAACTCTAACTCTAACCCTACCTGTTTCTCTAACTCTAACTCTAACTCTAACCCTACCTGTTTCTCTAACTCTAACTCTAACCCTACCTGTTTCTCTAACTCTAACTCTAACCCTACCTGTTTCTCCAACTCTAACTCTAACCCTACCTGTTTCTCCAACTCTAACTCTAACTCTAACCCTACCTGTTTCTCTAACTCTAACTCTAACCCTACCTGTTTCTCTAACTCTAACCCTACCTGTTTCTCTAACTCTAACCCTACCTGTTTCTCTAACTCTAACCCTACCTGTTTCTCTAACTCTAACCCTACCTGTTTCTCTAACTCTAACTCTAACTCTAACTCTAACCCTACCTGTTTCTCCAACTCTAACTCTAACTCTAACCCTACCTGTTTCTCTAACTCTAACCCTACCTGTTTCTCTAACTCTAACTCTAACCCTACCTGTTTCTCCAACTCTAACTCTAACTCTAACCCTACCTGTTTCTCTAACTCTAACTCTAACCCTACCTGTTTCTCTAACTCTAACTCTAACTCTAACCCTACCTGTTTCTCTAACTCTAACTCTAATTCATTTCTAACTCTACCTGTTTCTCTAACTCTAATTCATTTCTAACTCTAACTCTACCTGTTTCTCTAACTCTAAATCTAATTCATTTCTAACTCTACCTGTTTCTCCAACTCTAACTCTAATTCATTTTAACTCTAACTCTACCTGTTTCTTTAACTCTAACTCTAATTAATTTCTAACTCTAACTCTACCTGTTTCTCTAACTCTAACTCTAATTCCATTCTAACTATAACTCTACCTGTTTCTCTAACTCTAACTCTAATTAATTTCTACCTCTAACTCTACCTGGTTCTCTAATTTTAACTCTGACTCTGATTCATTTCTAACTCTAACTCTACCTGTTTCTCTAACTTTAACTCTAACTCTAATTCATTTCTAACTCTAACTCTACCTGTTTCTCTAACTCTAACTCTAATTCATTTCTAACTCTAACTCTACCTGTTTCTCTAACTCTAACTCTAATTCCATTTCTAACTATAACTCTACCTGTTTCTCTAACTCTAACTCTAATTCATTTCTACCTCTAACTCTACCTGTTTCTCTTATATTATATAACTCTAATTCATTTCTAACTCTACCTGTTTCTCTAATTTTAACTCTAACTCTAATTCATTTCTAACTCTAACTCCACCTGTTTCTCTAACTCTAACTCTAATTTATTTCTAACTCTAACTGTTTCTCTAACTCTAACTCTAATTTATTTCTAACTCTAACTGTTTCTCTAACTCTAACTCTAATTCATTTCTACCTCTAACTCTACCTGTTTCTCTTATATTATATAACTCTAATTCATTTCTAACTCTACCTGTTTCTCTAACTCTAACTCTAATTCATTTCTAACTCTAACTCTACCTATTTCTCTAATTTTAACTCTAACTCTAATTCATTTCTAACTCTAACTCTACCTGTTTCTCTAATTTATAACTCCAATTCCATTTCTAACTCTAACTCAAATTCTTTTAATGAAGCAGGAAGAGGTTAATTAAAATTGCAGTCAAAATCTAGAAGACCTAGAAAATTTAAGTAATCTACCGTCTTTATTTGCTTTTACCATCCATCTTAAAATTTTTTGTGTGTATATGTGACGATTCCAGGTTCTCGCCCTGCCTGTTTCAAGTCTCAGAACTACGTTTCCCAGAATGCACTCTCATCTCCTCTCATGACGTCAACACCACATGTCTTTTGTCAACCAACCACTGCCTTCCCGTTCTGCCTGCTTCGTATTGATTAACATCACCTGTTCTCTATTATCAGTGTGCATATATACTGGTTCAGGTTGTCTTCCTCTTTGTTTGCTTTCTAAGCAGTCACTCTCTATTTCTCCGTTCTACTCCTGTGTACGACTTTGCTTTGTCTTTTGGTTTTCGTGTTTTTTGGTTCTCCCCTTGTACTTGGCTGCAGGTCGGTGGTTTGATTGCTCAGGTTTTGACACCTACTGTTTTTTTTGGTTTTGTTTCTGTCTCTTCTTTATCGGTTATGATCGCCTGGAATCTTGTTCGTGTTCTTGTTTACAGTCTGCTCTGTAGCTCCTTATACCTTCACTGTAAATAAAACCTATCACTCTTTAGATCTGTGAGTGTTTGATCTACACAGGTGTGCAGTTTGTATGATTCCAGTGGCACACAATTAAAAAAAGGAAACTTTAAAAGTCCTGCACCTTAATTTTCCTGGCTGCCAATAGCAATGAAGCATTGCTGGCAAAGCAGGAGGTTCTGTTAGTTAAAAATCTAACTGATTCTGCAGATGGTTTAATAATAAAGAAACTGTTGATCATTCGCCCTGTGACAGGTCCTGTCTATCTGCACTCACTCACTCACACACTCATCTTCTAAACCACTTCATCCTTGTGGGTCGCGGGGGGTGCTGGAGCCTATCCCAGTGGAAGGCAGACACACACATCCACTGGAGATTCAATTTAGTGTCTCCAATTCCCTTGACTGCATGTGTTTGGACTTTGGGATGGAAGCCCATGTAGACCCTGGGAAACATACAAAATCCACACAGAACAACCTCCTCAAATGTAATACTGTAAATGTTAAATACTAACACTGAAAAGTGTACATCAAATTCCATGTTACTACAGTTCCGTCTTTGCTTTAAGCCTAGCTACCTACAGGGAATTCTAGCACCATGTTTCTCAAAACAATAGATACTTTAAATAGAAGCCTACACTCAGTGAGCTTCTGTCTTTGATATCCTTAAACTCACTAGAAATGCAGCACCAGTCTGTCTCATTAACACACTTACTTCAACTCAGGGCTAAGGGTGTGTTAACGGGCTGATTAGTTGGATCAGGAATGCTGGAAGTAGAGGTCTAAATTCCTGCATCACTCTGTGGGAGACTCTGCTGGAGTCCAATCATAATATTTCTTGCGAGGTGGGACTAAATTTGTCATATGCAGTATCGGGCGGTCAACCAATCAAGTGTGTGGGGAAGCATGACGATATATACATGCGATGCAACCAGTTCCATTAACAACTAGGAATTTAAAAATAACAATTAGGAATGGCATTACTGTGCTACAATAGCACTAGACAACTAGACAACACTCAACTGTGGAAAGTTCTTTAAAGAGATACCAATACACCACAATTAGACCAACTTAAGGCACATGACAGTGATTATTTCATGAGAAAATGTGTTATTTGTGAATAGAGTATGTCATACTGAATGTGATGCACATGTACATCTAAAATGACAGGACTAATGTTGTCTTTTGGTAGAAGTGGGATGAATTCTGTATTTGGGAGCAAAGAAAACATTAAAAAGTGCAAGGCAGTGGGTTTCTGGAGGCAGGATTGAGAAACACTGTTTTAGTAGGTGTACCAAGTAAAATGTAGAGTACCTAATTAACAGTGTCAAAATTAAATTCAACTTTATTGTGATTAAACCAATACAGGGTTGTACAGTATAGCGAAACACTGTCAGGCTACTTCTCCAGATAGATAGATAGATAGATAGATAGATAGATAGATAGATAGATAGATACTTTATTGATCCCGAAGGAAATCCAGCACACTGAATAAAAATACAATAAAAATAAACAGCTGTTGCAGTAGAGCAAAATACAGCTTGGTATTGGTGTCGGAAAGCACAGTTTGTTGAGGTAGCTGAGTAGATGTATATACGGTATAATAGTGCACAGTGCAGGTAGTGAGAACAGCAGCCAATGTTCAGGTTACAGTATGCTACACAGCTCAAAATACACAGCTCAGATGTTCAAGTATAGTTCTAGAGGAGGTACCGAACAGTCTGTTGTCACACATCACACATCCAGAAGGCCTGGTGTCACTCCACCTCAACCCCTAGCACAGAATCTTTAGGAACTGTGTAAGAATATTCAAGCTGCATGGGATGGATTATCACAGGACACCATTAGGAACCTCTACAGCTCCATGCCGAGACGTCTGGCATGTTGCTTTAGCACTGATTTGACCTGTTTTTCTTACATTTTGTCTTTAAAATGTATGACAAAACAAACAGACTGTGAATAGCCCTTCTTCACTGCTGTGTTGCTCTTGTAATCCTGGGCTGGGTTTGCAGGATGTGTTTGGTAGGAGTGATGGTGATGGTGAGGGCCGTTTGGTGTCAGTGCTCTCCTAATGGTGAGAGCAGGGCAGGCTGATTTAAAGCTCCATCGCTCTTCCCCACTGCCTCCGGGTGCTTGGGCCCCTTAGAAGTACTCCAGCCAGCCAGTGAAATACAGCTCACTGCTGTACAGTGCAGGAGAGGAGACTGAGGAGAGAAGAACAAAGGAGACAAATGGAGAAGATAGGAAAAGAGGAGAGGGAATGAGAAGAGAAGAAAAGGAAGAAGAGCAGAGGATAGAGTATGGAAAAAGAAGGGGGGAGAGGAGATAATGAGAGGAGCCAAGAGGAGATGTGAGGAAAGCAAAGGATAGGAGAAAAGAGGGTAGGCGAAGAGAAGAAAGGAGTGGGGGGAGTCTAGGAGAGGAGAGAGAAGTGGACATGAAAGCAGTTCCGACCTCCATAGGATTCTAGCAGTGTGTCGGCACAAAGCTAACAGTGATTAGCATAAGCTTTTTTGTCAGTTCTGATTACATACAGATATTTGCTACATGAAGCTTGTGATAGAGGTATTAGCATATATTAGTTCTGCACAATACATTGCAAATTTTTCCCTGTGATATACACTCATCATCAAAGGAGTAGATGCACCCAAAAGGAAGTGTGGGATTGCAGTGCTGTTAGGAAGGAAGATAAAAGTGACCAGGAACAATAAATCATAATAAATGTAGACTGGCATGGGAAATATTTACTGAGCTGCACATACAGAAGTAGTGTCTCTCTGTATGACATCGGACCGCCATGTTTGGTAATCCAAAATGCCAGATGTCTTAACATGGAGTTGTAGAGGTTCCTAATGGTGTCCTGTGATAATCCATCTCATGCAGCTTGAATGTTCTCACACAGTTCCTGCAGATTTTGTGGTAGGGGTGGAGGTGGAGCAACAAAAGGCCTTCTGGATACATGACGTGTGCCAACAAATCGTTCAATTTGGCGCTGACCATAGTGCCTCCACACATGGATTTGCTGGTTGTTTCCACCAAGACAAAAACAGGACTCATCACTGAAGATGATCTGTTGCCATTCAGAGCTACTGCATGACCGGCACAACACTAGTAGTCAGTAGTAACACCGATGTGGTGTTAAGGTCAGTCGTTGTTCTGGTCTGCGTGCATGTAGTCCTGCAGGCGTCTGCCAGTGGTGTTGGTACTAACAGGCTGACTCATGGAGGGCATCACTGCTTTCTAAATGTCCACAATCGTGGCTGTTGGGTCAGTCAGGTACAACGAGAAGGCCCGTCCTTATTTAAACCACATGTCTGAGAAAATCAATTCCTGATTGGCCAATTTTCCACTCTGGGTTTGAAGAATTTAACCCTTTGGTTTCCATCCAGAACTGAGCAATGCAACAAGAGTAGTGATGTAATACTGGCTGAGTTTAAGTACAAGCAAGATTCTTCTAGAAATCTAGACCTTCTCTGATGGTTCCATCAGCTATAATGAGAGGAGAAAAGACAGAATAGAGGAGAAGAGTGGAGAGGATGTCAGAGGAGAGAGGAGTTGAGGACAGAAGTGGGGAAGAAAGATGAGGAGAGGAGAAAAGCCGAGAGGTTGAGAAGGGCTGAGAAGCAGAGCTTGAAATATTTGTCTGAACTGGATCGATGGGACCTGCCTGCTCATGTTGGTTTTGATCAGGTTTGGATTTAAGGATCGAGTGGAGCTCAGATTTCATGTTGAGGTTATAATGGCCTGCCTTTCACTTTTGGCTGATTTTAGCCTGCATTTCCGCTGCTGTAGTGTTTTGTCTTTCTTTGTTCTTCATTACTTTCACCACCTTAAATCATTTTTTAATCTGGCATGCTGGAGTCATCCTCTCAGCACCGAGGTCCACAAGAAAACAAAACATAAGCAGTGCAGCACTCCAGGAAAGTACTTCTTAGTGAAATATTGTATCAGTGAAGGGTGTTTTTGATAGCATGTTATGTGTGCAGTTGTTAGTATTAAAAGGTAAAGGCCCTCAGCACCACATCACGAGGACAGTGTAGTAGTATCTCATGAATAAACTACTTAATGCAAAGTAAGAACTTTGGTTCAGCCGATTATTTTATTGCAGCCTTTTATTTTAGATAGTTTTATGTATCCACTGTTATTTTATTCTGCACTTTACATGGTTCTAAACAGAATTTTATCACGTTCAGGTCAGTTTTAGACTCAATACATGGTGAAGCATTTTAAATAGAACTATTTCCTGAATTTAGGTTAGAATCAAATTTTTTAGGAATCATTAAAACTGATCAAGAAATGAGAGGGAAGATAAGAAAATAAAATGACAGAACAATTGAACAACAGAAGACAATTGAACAGGACAGTAAAGGAAAGGGAAGGAAAGGAAAGAACAAGAAATGAAAGGAAAGAAAAGGACAGAACAGGAGTGGATAGAAAGATAAGGAAAGAGGGAAATTAAATGAAAGGAGAGTAAAGGAAAGGACAGGATAGGACAGAAAAGAGAAGGAAAAAATGGAAAAGAAATGGAAAAAAGAAAAGAAATAGGAAAGGAAAGAAAAGAAATGGAAATGAAAGAGGAATGGAGATGAATTGAATGGAATTAAATAGAAATTTAAGAAAAGGAACAGGAAAGGACTGGAAACTAATAAAGAGTAAAGGAATAAGAATTAGAGAAATGGAAGCAGAACAGATATGAAGAGCACAAGAATGGAGAATAATATAGAATAAAAAGAGAGCAGGGAAGAGGAAAGGACGGAGAGGTGAGAGGAGTGGATGGATAAAGAATATTACAGATTAGTGGTAGAGAAGGGAGGAGGTATTTCTTGTGACCTGGAGTTATTGTTCTAAATATGGACGTGACAAAGACTGTCACTGAACTGTGTTAACGAGGTAGAGTACGGTGTAACGGTCAGAGACAGCGTCTCTCGGTCTCGAGGTATTTCATTTCCAGTCAAAACAGCCATCAAGTACAGGTGGCTCCTATTTCCTGAGATCTTTCTGAGGAGATTCAATATAAGATGAGCCACCTGCATCATGAAGGGGCGAGTCAAAGAAAAAGTTAGAAAAACTAGAAGATACAGAGAAAACCGGACTCTAAACAACCATCACCAAAACCTGGCAGATCATCAAAACCACCAGCGTCAGATAACAGTGCTTGAAGCTTAATCAGTGATAGACAGAAGAATGTAGAGTAACATTCAGCCTCAGATCTGAAAAATACACCCACTGCTGTCCTCTATGAGAAGACAACTCAACGCTACAGATCTGAAAGGACGTGTAGCTGTCAACAAGCTTCTCGATTAGAGAATGAAATAGACAATTTGCAAACAAACCCTCTCAGGTTAATCAAAGAACACCGTACATAACATAATACATTTCTTGGGAATGCTGTAAGCTAAAGACCTACTTTTATTTTGCCAGGAAAGCTTGCATCGGACAAGTCAAGAATACAGCACCTGATTGGTCGACTAACTCAAATCAAGGCATTACTGAACGACTAACAATCATCTTTACTAACAACTGCAGCTCTTTTCAACACTGAGAAAAAAAACAACAACAAATAATCACAGAAGATGTTCGGTGTTGGATTTATCATTATGGTCTCCAAAAAGACGGTGCAGTTCAAGGCTGGATTACAAAGCTTCTATAAGGGATGCAATTGCACCCAAGCCCACACTGGAATGAAGGAATGGCAACCTTCTGGGAAAAATGAAAGCAAGGCTCTAGCATGCAGTGTTCCAGATATTTATGGACAATGCCCTTTTATGACACACATCTGCTGACCTGAGAGTGTAAAAGAAAGAGGCTGCTTGTGTTCTGGGATGGGCCGTACCAGAGCCCAGACCTCAACATCACTCACTGTGTTTAGGATCACTTGGATGTTGAGCCACAGAAAATGCAACCAACTTCGAAGGCTGAAATTAAAATATGTGGAGAAATATGAAAACTGCGAAAGCAAGTTCTGCAATGGACTTGAGGCCTGTCTAGCGTTTCCTGCCTTCTGCCCAATTAGCGCTGGGATAGATTTCAGCACCCCCATGATCCCGAAGAGTAAGCGGATTAGAAGATGAATGAATGGATGAATGAAAGCAGGTGCCGCAGATGAATTGAAACTGTAATAAAGCTTCCATTCTAGGTTGGACACACTTAGAACTGACAAATGATTTAAAACATTATACACACAGTATCAAATACAGAGTTGCACACAGAAGGAAGTGGCGACGTTGATGTGGCGTTAAGGGCAGTCGTTGTAACGATCTGTGTGCTTGTAGCCCTGCAACATGCAGAGATTGCCAATGGTGCTGGTGCTAACAGGACGACTAATGGAGAGCATCACTGCTCACTGAATGTCCACAATCTTGGCTGTTAGGTCAATCAGGTACAGAGATAAGGCTAATGCTTGCCTAAGCACTTGCACAGCCAAATGTGAAACTCTTTGCATGTCTCACAGTGTCAGACCTACCCACCAGGATCACTACCTGTCAGTTGATTACATCTGGGTACTATTATTTTGATGATTATTGTGTTATATTTAGTATTTGAGACTAACTTGTACTTAATGGTCATTCTGAGTGGATATTGAATCAGTGAAGGGGGTCTTTTGTCCAATACTGTATACCAAAAACACTTTGTTATCGATTTTATTCTATTTCTCTGTATAGCATGTGATATTTATAGAATATATTCTGATTGCAGAAAATAGCCCAGCTTTAAAGTTAATTCAGGCAAAAATAGCAGTGCAATGAGCTTAATGGTACTGCGAAATAACATTTTGCAAATCCATCTCCTGGTGATATTAAGATCATAGTGCAATAATGTCTGTAATGCCAAGGTCTTAAACAAGGCACCGTGGTGAGGCTATTTTTGTATTAGGGAGAATCAGAAATTCAAGGAAACAATTTTGAGCGTAAAAGAGATATTCATATGAAAACGTGGAGACTCTTTACTAGGAGAAGATGAGGGATGTAATCTCTGCTGTAAAAACATTTAGCTGGTTCTTAAATGATATTAATAAAACATGCACCAACACAAAGTTATAGCACCTTAAATGAGGTAATATTATTCTACAAAGTGTGGAAACTCCAGTAAGCAGGTTTTACAGTGTACTCACCTGTTTGTCATCAGCAAACAGAGTCTGTGTGTGTGTGTGTGTGTGTGTGTGTGTGTGTGTGTGTGTGTGTGTGTGTGCGTGTGTGTGCGTGTGTGTGTGTGTGAGAGAGAGAGATGTGCCCACCTTAGGCAAACAGGAACATTTTGCTCTAGGCCCTAGAGAGTGCACACACACAGAAGTCTGGCTAGATGAAAAACAACAGCAAAAACATTTTTCTCTCCTTTATGTACGGGGAAATGATCACTGGGCTGAAGCTTCAGGTATTGAAAAATTTTGTAACACTTTCTATGAACACCATTTCTACAGGAATCTATAAATGCGTTCACAACATGCTATAATTCATTGATAAGGCATTATAAACACGGCTATGTACATATACAGCTATATTTATTATGTGTTATATAGATATGTTGCTACACATTATAGTGTCAGTTCCACAGAAGCATGCTAGGCCATGCCACAATCTATTTAAACTACTTACGATTCATACCTACATAATAATACGCAATAATAGTTTTAATTGTTATATATTGTATTGTAACACGTCTTTGCAAGCTTCGAGTAGAGTGACAGAACTGATATATTATGTCAACAGAATTCAGAACTTAGAACCACTGAACAATTGTACATACAGCTTTACATTAAACCCAGCCATTTATTTATGTATTTATTACTGACAGACAATTATTGGTACCTAATTATTGGTCAGTATCGTTGATATAATATTGTAACCCCATTATAAGCTGTATTCATGAGGTGTGAGTAAAGTGGGATGTATGCCAGAACAAAAGAAAGTTGATTCATAATACATTAGATTAACAAACCATAATGCATAGTATCTATAAAGTCTATGCCATGTGTAAATTGCTTTATAAAAACTTTATGAATGTAATTAATGTGTGTTTAGTTATTCATAGAGGTTTTTTCCAAATATTCTACTACACCTAAGGCAACATGTTAGCAAAAATTATTTCTAATTTAAAGATATTTCCCCCTGCACCAATCAGCCAAGAGATGGTCTAAGGTTTTACACTGGTGCTACAAGGCTATGGTAACCTAAAGCAACAGAAGACACATTTTAAAAATCCAACTTTATTGACAATCTGTGTTGAAGCCAAATTTCAGCGATCAGTAAAGCATTGCTAACATTCAGGGAACCAGAGCTATGGACCTTAAACACTTGCAAATCTGTAACTGACTTAGGTGCACCCTAGACAGCCTTGCTGAGTCACTTAGAGTGCTTTATCTGCCTAATAAGAGTAACAGGAGTTTTAGGGTGTCATGTGTAACAGTAAATCAGGATTATAGGGTGTTATGCCCCCTGTTCAATGACACCTGACTTTATATTGTGGTCTACCGGAAACCAAGAGATTGAATATTATATATAATATTATTTATATATTATATAACATAGAGAAGTTGAGTATCTGGTCCTTGAGGTGCTGTAGACTGGCTGTAGATTGGCTGTAGAACTTGTTACACCATATTTCCAGAGGGATTTCATAAATGAGTTCCTTTAGGGTGCAGTTCATCATGTCCAGTGCCAAGCATCTCCAGGTGGGAGTAAAACTCTTCAGCACTGGACAGTGAAATGACATTGTCTGGTAGGACATAATCCAATACTTTGGGGTGAGTTGGAGTGCTGTTGGTGATCCAGAGCTAATTATTCAACATCCGTACCTGACCTCACTAATGCCTTTGTGGACGGAAGCAATGAGATTTTCACAGCAATATTCCTACATATAGAGTAACACCTTCGCAGAATAGTATTTCAGCAAAGTCAAAGGGAAGAAACATTAATTATGCAAGTATCTACGTATGTTTAGACACATGCTGTAGCTACATTAGCCTCATAGTGCTAAATTACATAAGAAAACCTGCCCTGACACCAAATAAGCCCACCCACATCCCCACCCCCATGACGAGCAGAAGGAAAAAGTGTTCGCTAATCACCGTGGCTCCTGAGATCATAAAAGCTGTCAGAAACACAATGTGCCTGTCACAGGCCAAAAGGACGCCGCAATAGGGTGAATGAGCGGCCACAGTGGTGACCCCGCCCGCGGCACGTGGGCCACTGTGACCTACGGTGTAAAAGTCATTGGTCTGAATGAGGGGGTGCATGGCCCGTGGCCAGCAATTCATTTTTCCTGACCTAGTCTGATTGGTCAGCTTAGATGGCTGCTGAGCAATTACCATCTCTCAGACTAATTATAGACAAGCTATAATGGATCGGCCATAAATGGGGCACAACTTTCGGAGCGATACATTTTTACGAGACAACTGTTACAAATGGGACTGGATTAACAATGTGTATACTGCAAATGGCATCCTCTCTTTCTCTCTCTCTCTCTCTCTCTCTCTCTCTCTCTCTCTCTCTCTCTCTCTCTCTCTCTCTCTCTCTCTGAAACTTGTGGTTAATAGAGATTAATTCCCATGAATAACTCGACTGAAAGGGTTCACTGAAGCATCATTTTTCACTGAAAGTTCTGAACCAAATAAAATAAAATGGAGTTGGAACCAACTTCTAAAGAAGAAATGTTTTTTTAATTAGTCACATTCTAAACTTTTAAGCAGCTCAAACAAGATACTCACTTCATGTATACTTTTAAAGGACTGCATTTTACATGTGATAAATTGTAAGTGCGGCGCTGATTTAGAAGGCCTGTGCGAGTCTTTCTTGCCTCAGTACAAATGAAGTAGGACTGCCCTGAATAATTGATAATCGTGAATTGGTGGTCATTAGCGTCAACTGCAGAAAAAAAAATTACATTGTTCACCTAAAACAAAAGCACTCTGTAACGCTCTATATATTTCGTATGATGTACACAGTGTATATGAAGTGTTGGTTAGGATGGTCTTATGAGTGGGTGCCTGGGGGCCCGAGTTACTTGAGGGCCCCATTGAGCATTTATGAGATAATTCAAACAGTTGTTTATGGTGAGAATTTTACCAGCAGCACTTATTTGCTCACTAATCGTCAAATAAGAACAGCTGCACAAACAGTTGCACCTAGAAGGAATTACTGACAACTATGAAATTGGTGGATAGGTCTGAGATTGTGTGACAAGCAAATGAGTCAGGTTTCAATACGGCTGTGGATGTGACGTAAACAAGGATGGGGCTTATCACAGTACCTGACTAACCCAACAGCCACAAGTGCAGACATTCAGAAAGCAGTGGGGTCCCCCATGAGTCATCCTGTCTGTGCCAGCACCACTGGCAGACAGCTGCACGACACAGGACTACATGCATGCAGACTGTTACAATGACTGCCCTTAACACCACGTCAACATCACCAAAGACTGTAATAATGTCGCGCCAGACTGTCTTGGATTGACTCAGAATGGCAGCGGGTCATCTTTCAGTAAAGTACCCCGGTTTTGTCTTGATGGAGACGACCAACGAATCCGTATATGGTGGCACTAAGGTCAGCACCAAGATGTTGGATTCTATCAAACCCACTATATACATACAATAGCATTACAATCACTGTCCATTTCATCAGTTTCCCTTACCATGTAGGTGCATGTTGTTGTAATTCTGCAATTACAGACTGTAGTCCACCTGTTTCTTGGCAACCCTTTCTAATCCCCTTTCAACCTGTTCCTTAATAGTCAAGACCTCCACAGGACCACCTCAGAGCAGGTAGTATTGGTTATGGGTGGTGGATCATTCTCAGCACTGCAGTGACACTAACATGTTGGTGGTGAGGGTGTGTTAGTGTGTGCTGGGCTGGTGTGAGTGAATCAGACACAGCAGTGCTGCTGGACTGAGAATAGTCCACCAACCAAAGCTATCCAGTGTCTTGTGGGCAGCGTCTTGTGACCACTGATGAAGGACTAGAGGATGACCAACACAAAGTGTGCAAGGACAGATAAGGTAGGAGTGTCTAATAGAGTGGACAGTGAGTGAACAGTGTTTAAGCACTCCAGTAGCACTGCTGTGTCTGATCCACTCACACCAGCACAACACACACTAACACACCACCACCATGTTAGTGCAGAATGATCTGCTACCCAAATAATCCCTGCTCTGCTCGTAGTCCTGTGGACCATTGAAGGAGAGAGTGAAAGGACAGGGTGATTATCAAAGCATTCAGATGAACCATAGTCTGAAGAACCACAAAGTCCACCTATACTACAAAGTGGACCTGATAGAAACAGACAATGACTGTAGATAGAAAGAAGTGTACCTAATTTAGTGACTAGTCGAGAAAGAAAGCAGTGCTGCTATGTTGGTGTGGTTGACATTTGCCTTTCGTGACTCACAATACTAATTGTGAAGAGCCATTTTGAATGATGGCCTTGCACTTATTCATTTCAGCTCAGTTAACCTTATGGCAGAATCTTAGAGTATGCTAGCATTAGGCTATGTGGTGAAGCTCTGCTGTGTAGACAGTGCAGATGTGGGCGGGAACCTTTCTGACAGAAATAGATGCTATTTGAGAAAGCAGGATGGAAAACATTGGTAAATTAAACCGCGAGTTGTGTTAGGGCAAGATGCTGTTCAAGCAGACGAGAAAATAAAGGGACACAATAATACAGAAACAGTTATGTAGGCTGCACAGCAATAGCTTTAGTTATATAGAGGTGAAATGACACAGATACAGATGATGTGTGGAAACCAGAAGGAGTGTATTTCTGGATATACAGTAAGAGCATGTGATTATAGTGAGGTGAGGGATTCAGTCATATGGAGGCAGAACAGAGTGGGTTATGAAAGAACATGAAGAGTGGAAATAGATAAATAGGAAGAAAAAGAGAGGGGAAAAAAGTACCACGCAACAGTTTGATGTCTCTTTTCATATTGATTGTTCCTGTTACTGTATTTAATAATACCATACACTGTTAAATGAAGTACTGTAAGAGAGATGCTAAACATTGCTTTAATATGTGTTATTTAAAATTTCAAGATTTTAGGAACACACACTCACTCATCTTCTATCCTGCCTAATGCTACTGGGTCGCGGAGCCTATCCCAGCTCTCAAAGGACCGAAGGCGGGCAACACCCTGGACAGGCCACCAGTCCACAGACACAGACATACACATTTACACTCACACCTAGGGGGAATTTAGTATCCCTAATTCACCTTTGGGCTAAGGGAGGAAACCAGAGCACCCGAATCAAACCCAGGCCCTTCTTGCTGTGAGGTGACAGCGCTACCCACTGCACTGGTACAGGAACCGTAAGAACTCGGTGATAAAGAATGTACTGGAATTTTCTATTTACAGTTCCAATTCCAATATATATGTTCTGCCTCTGAGTCTTAAATCTAAAATGACTTTTACAGCTTTTTTTTTTTAATTATGAAGCAGTAGAGCAGTAATGATTAATCAAATCTTCCATGCACATCAAGTTAGGCCTAAAAGTTTATAAAAGCTTTATCATTTTGGGAATTTCTACACACATGACCTAACATATAATCTGAGTTAACTCATAAATTAAACTCAATTACACAATCACAACAAAAAGTGTCCACTCAGTAGTGTCTCTTTCATTTACTGTGTACTGTTACTGTGTAAGAGGTGTAACTATGTAATCTAACATGAAATGTCTTTGTTGGCAAAAGTATGTGAACCTCTGCTTTCAGAACCTGCTGTGACCTTCTTGAGCAGCAATGATTTTAACCTAATGGTTTCTATAACTGTTGATTAGTCCTGTACACTGAGAAATCTTGGCCCATTTTTTGAAGAACAGGTTCAACTCTTTCTAGCTGTCTTGCATGAAGGCCTCACCTGCAGTTCTGCCTCAACATATCTTTTGAATAATGGTCTGGACAATGACTGAGCCATTCCAAATTACAATGTTTTTGCAGTTTTATGGGGGCCTTAGAAAGGAAGACTGATTTTGACATCGTCATGTAAGAATAAATTGTATTAAATCACATACTTTGACCCCCAAACACTGTTTCTCCTTCAAATAAAAAAAAACAAAACATTTATAACAACAAGCCGCCTCAAATATCCTAGACAGTCCTAACTCCACCCAAATGACGCCCCCAAAAATTTACGTATACCATCTTCCATTCCAGCCTAGCGGAACCCACACCGGCTCAAATGCACGTTTCCAGGCTCTGAAGAGGATGTCAACACAATTCATACCCTGTCCAATCATCTCTCAGTGGGCAAGAGGAATGAAATGAGGCTGAAGTTGCTCCATTCTACCTTAAAAGCCACAGCACAATTTAAGGTGGAGCGGAAAAATTCCCAAAACAAACTAGCACCCAGGAAGCCAACTTGAGTGCCTACATCTTTAAGAGGATTGTGGACAATTTTAATTCCAAGTTGTTAGTTTGCTCTCCAGCACTTAGAGGGGATCTGTAATTCCACCTAAGGACTTTCCCGACTCCAACAGCAACCTGTAAGTAGCCAAGCTGTGTGAGTTTACTGTGGCTTACATTTAAAGTTCTATAGTAAGAACAACTTTAGTTTACTCCGTGCTGATGTCCAGGTTCATTTTATTTACATATTTCACGTATGGCATAACTATCCATTTTGCCCTATATATCCATATAACGTTATTTTAGTTGTCTTCTGGCATATCGAGGTGACTTTACTAAACTTCAAACCAGCAGCAGGGCTCTTCCTGTATAGTAGTGGCTTTATCCATGCGATGATTCCATATATACTATTCTTGTTCTGTGTTTGCTTGATTGTTGGCCCATGAATGCTGACATCGGTTAGTGTACGACAGGCCTGCTGATCTTTAGACGTTAACCTGGGTTTCTTTTTCCTCTTCCAGAACATTCTACACAGTAATAATGGAGTCATTTTTTTCTGGATAACCACTCCAGAGATGGGTAACAATGGACTTTCTTCTACTTGTATCTTCCTGAAAGTCAATCAGAGAAGTCCAAACTAATTTTGCAACCTCAGTATACTGAGCATTGGAAAATCATTTTTCATAGTCCTCAGAAATCTCATTTGTCATCTCATCTGTTTTTGCCACACTTTTTTGCCACCCTCACACCTGATAGTCATCCAGTTGATTGAAGCTCCTGACTCTTGTTATCACCCATACCAAACTGATCATTGTAGAAGTTCATTTTGCCAACAAAGATATTTAATGTTGCATCACTTGGTATAATGAATGATTAAAAGGGAACTTTAAAGCAGCAACAAAACTGATTATACTAATGACAACAAACGTCTGAAGGTCGTGGGGCTATGCACAGTCCTGCAATGAGACCCTCTGGGCACAGCAATGAGAAATTCTGGGCTGTATGTGGGTGAGGACATATAGTTATTAGGGTGTGAAAGTTCTAAAACAATTCAAGGGCGGTGCTTGGAGTACCTGGGAGCGGTTTTAGTTCAATTCTGCTGCAGCCCAGCCCCAAAAGTTTAACAAGCTGTCAGACTATATATGTTATCACCTTCATATCGATGTTTTATTGCTTCATATACATGTACAACATCTGGACACACACTGTGGGAATGCTGGGCGATGGAACAAACCAGAAGATATGCTCCAAACACAGATGACATGCATTAAAATGAAGACAGTATTTAAGTAGTGAAGGTGAGACAAGTGATGAAGGGATAACGAAAGACGAAGATCAAACATACAGTGAGAGAACAGAAAGACAGAGAGAGAAACAAAGTAAGGAGAAAGAGAGAGCGGTGGAAAGAAAGAGAGCGATAGCCGTTGTTCAGCGGCTGTGGGAGCGGCCTCTGTGGGCTCCTGCCATCACCATGACGACGGCTGGAGGAGGAAGAGGAAGTGGCAGAAAATAGAAATGTGGTTTCGCTGAGCCCTGCAGTCCTGCGGCAACTCAGAGAGAGAGAGAGAAAGAGAGAGAGAGGAGGGTTAGAAATTAGAGCAACAGAGAGAGAGAAAGAGAGGGGTACAGAAAATAGTGAGAAGAGAAAAAGTACTGGAGAAAAAAGTGGGATGTGGAAAAAACATAGTAAGATAGATGTTGAAAAGGCTCAGAAGGTGGAGATGAACAGGACAAATAGAAGAAAGAAATGGAAGAGAGGAGACCCAAGAAAAGAGGAAGAAAATAGAAACGGTGAAGAGAAAATACAAGGAGAGCAAAATAGATTAGAAGAAGAAAAGAAAGGACAGAGAGAAGGACAATAAAGAAAAGAGGAAGGACAGTGTTAGATAAGGGAATCTGAAAGTGACAAACAAGAAAGAAAATGAGAGAGAAAGAATGAGGGAACAGAGAACATAATGGGAGCAGGGAAGGAGAGAACGAACATGAGAAAAGAAGAAGATGTTGAAAAAGAAACGGAGAAATGTTTGCAGACAGTTTTTCAAACAGAAGAAGAAAGAAAGGAAAAGGAACAGAATAGAAAAGAGAAATAAAGGGAAGAGAAGAGAAGAGGATTAAACTATCCTAATAGTAGACCAAAATAACTAGACAGAAAGGAAAAACAGAAAGAGGGATGACAAATAAGGGATAAAAAACAGAGAATAGAAGATGGAACATGGAGATAAGAAAGAAAGAAAGAAAGAAGCATGGAAGAAAAGAGAAAAAACAGATGTCAGAGGGAGAAGAGAAGATGAAGGTGAAGGCCTATAGTGAAAATGGAGGTAGGAGGGATAAAGAAAGGAAACAGGACATAAGGCCATAGAAAGAAGAGGTGAGATCAAATAAAAAGAGAAGGAACAACATAGGAGGAGGTCAAATAAGAATAAGATGGGAGAAGAAAAGAGAAGAGAACAGAGGAGAAGAGATTAGAAGTAAGAATATGGGATGAGAGGAGAAGAGAAGAAAGAATAAGAGAATAAAAGAGAAGGGAGAATACAGAAGAGAAGAGAAGAGAAGAGAAGAGAAGAGAAGAGAAAAGCAAGAATACAAAAAGAGAACAGAGGAGAAGAGAGAAGACAAGACAATAGAAGAGAAAAAGAAGAGAAGAGATTAGAAGAAAGAAAAAAGATAAGAAGAAAAAGTGGATAAGAAAAAAAAGGAGAAGAGAAGAGAGGAGAGGAGAAGTGAAGAAAATCTAGGAGATGAGAAAAGAAGAAAGAATGAGTAGAGACAAGATAAGAAGAGAAGAGAAAATAAGAGAATTTAATAAAAAAAAAAAGGAGAAGAGAAGAGAAGAGAGGAGAAGAGAAGAGAAGAGAAAAACTGAAACTGGACAGAAAGGAAGAAAGAGGGGTGTCAAATAAGGGACAAGCGAGATGTGCGCAAGCAGTCTGAAGATAGGACAAACAAGAGGAATGAGAGAGAGAGAAAGAGGGAGAGAGAGAAAGAGAGAGAGAAAAAAAGAGAGAGAGAGCGAGAGAGAGGAGTAATTGCAATGACCCTGGTGAAAACAGGAGAGTAAAGGAGTGCATGTCGAGGAGGCAGAGAAAGGGAGGGAGAGTGGAATATTCCAGAGAAAGGAGAAGAGCAAGTGAACAGTGCAACCAAGAGGGAATGGAGAGAAGGAGACCGAGAGTGAAGGAGGGCAGAGAAAAAGAAAATACCTGCATGAAACAAGTCCAATACACAATACAGAATACCTGATACATGAAACAGGTTTACATGATACACACTGAGGATACACAGCAGCATTTAGAGCCTTAGTGTCGGCTAGGTAATATACTAGTGCATATATAACCTCCATAACCTCTCGGCCTGTAGTACTCTAAAGCAGAAGTACAGAAAACGTAGGAATAACAGGAAAGTATGTACTGAAAGCAGAAGCAAAGATGTGTTCAAAGAAAGGGATGGGAAAAGGTCTTCACCTCAACATTAATAATAATACGTTTACAGTAGCTTTATTATTACAAGTGCATTTACTGAAAGAGGTCATTCACTCGCCGCTCTAGCATTGCTGTTCAATTGCAGCCCCTTCGTCTTCACAAACAATTTCAGTTTACATGTACATGAAGGTCCCTCTGATAAACCCAGATGGGTTTAAGCCAGGAGACTTGGCTATTGGCCATGCAAGCACCGTCACCAGTCTTGAGTTACGTTGGCTCTGTTTTTGAGGTCATAGTCTTGTTAAAATGTCCATCTTCTTCCAGGATTCAGTACCTTGGCTAACCTTTTCCCAGTACTCATGTTTCCTCCGATGACGTGTGTCGCACCAGAGCTATTGGCAGAGATGCAGCCCATATCCATGATGCTCCCACCTCCATGCTTCATTGTGGTTTTGGGTTTGTTGGGATCGTCATTACCAAAGAGTTCTGTTTTTGTTCCATGCGCAGAGTAACTGCTCTAAAAGTTTTCCGTTTTGTCTGCATGCCCATGTGCAGTTTTAGATGTGCATCTCTGGGGTTTGATTTAGCAGCGGAGCTTGAAATGAAAGTAGGAACAGGGGCTATTTGTTGTTTGTTGTTCTTTGTTATTGTTCCTGCAAGTCTTCACAGGGAATTGCTGGTTTCTCTCCAGCCCTCCTTCTCGTTTGTCTGGGAGAAGTCTTGCATGGTGCACCTGTCCAAGGACGATTAGTTGTGGTTCCATGAACTTTCCACCATCATATTACTGAGAAAGTTGTGGTGCCCAACAAACATCCTTCCTCTTCACTCCTTACCAATTTTGAAGAAACATTGCAAGTTCAGCATCAATGCAACTTCATCCCTTTACGTGTCTCCAGTGGTTGAAAGTAACACCAAGATATCTTTTACTTTGCTTCTGTTTATTTCACTTTACTGTCGAATGTGGATTGTCACATCGGTCCATCAGACAACTAACATTAAAGTTGGCAAAAGTAGCCTTCAGATGACATCTTTTGAAATACACCATATAGGTAGCAGAGCTGTTATTAAGGGCTAGGTGAAATGAGGACGTCATATAACATTATGACCACTGCAGTGCAGTAAATGGTTACCCAATTAATTAATACTAAACATCGAAACTTAACTATATAAAAGCTGCTTAAGAACTATAACGAATGCACTGCCATCCTCAAATAATAGGATGAACAATAATAATTTTATAAAGTGTCCTATTCCACTATGAGTTGCCATAATAAATTTCTTGGCACAGATTCTAGGTGCTTCTGGAATGGTTCTGGAGGAATAGAGCACCATTATTCCAACAGGTATTCCTTCACCTGCTGTTTTGCCAGTGGCAGTATATACACGCTGCCTATCCAAAATCTCCCATAGGCATTCCCAATAATAGTTTATGTGACTGATGCACCTGCAATTACAGTAATGAGGTTTTGGCCTTATTCCAGATGAATGTGTTATCTTATATTGCCTTGAAAACCCATCAGTGTGCTGAGGGTCAGTTATATCTATAGTTAATATTATGCACATAATTAATGCTGAACAATATATATTGGAGCAATATATGTTGATACAGAGATGACATCTTTTTCAGCTGGATGGCTCCGTAGTGTTAAACTGACCTCCCTGCAGTCCAGGTGGGCCACACACTACAAATATTTGGTGCATTATTAAAGGAAACATCCCATAAAGGGGACCCCAGACTGTTGAGCAGATAAAATTCTGTATTAAACAAGAATAGAAATATATTTTGCTTTCAACACTACAGTCATTGATCTCCCAATGCTCACTAGATCTTGTTAAAAGAAGGACATGAACCCATCTTATGTTTTTATTGTTGCTGGCATCATATTCAAAATGGGCATATATTTTTCAGAAAACAATACAAATTTTATCAGTTTCAACATTTGATATTTTGTCTTTGTACTATCTACAATTAAATATAGAGTTTAAATGATTTGCACATCACTGCATTCCGCTTTATTTACGTTTGGTGCAGTGTCCCACCTTTTTGGAAACAGGCTTATATTTGTAAATGTCATATACGTAAAACGTATTTTCGCAGATGTACCTTTATGTTGGGTGTCTGGTATTTTGACCCACTGTAAACTTGCCATCAGAAGCGTGATTTGAGGTGTGGCATATTGTGCATAACAACAGACGTAACTGTGTTCCTATAAAGTGGATCTACAGGGGTTGGACAATAAAACTGAAACGCCTGGTTTTAGACCACAATCATTTATTAGTATGGTGTAGGGCCTCCTTTTATGGCCGATACAGCGTGATTTGTGCAGCCGTGGTTTTATGTTTTTTGGATACAATCCGGGTCAGCACCCGAACATCCCTTTCAGACAGCTTCCTCTTGCGTCCACAGTTAATCCTGTTGGATGTGGTTCGTCCTTTTTGGTGGTGTGCTGACATTACCCTGGATACCGTGGCTCTTGATACATCACAAAGACTTGCTGTCTTGGTCACAGATGCGCCAGCAAGACGTGCACCAACAGTTTGTCCTCTTTTGAACTCTGGTATGTCACCCATAATGCTGTGTGCATTGCAGTATTTTGAGCAGAACTGTGCTCTTACCTGCTAACTGAACCTTCACACTCTGCTCTTACTGGTGCAATGTGCAATTAATGAAGAATGGCCACCAGGCTGGTCCAATTTAGCCATGAGACCTCCCACACTAAAATGACAGGTGTTTCAGTTTCATTGTCCAACCCCTGTACAAAGATGGTGTCAGGAAAATGGCCAGTAAAGTATTGTAGGTACAAGAAAGTTGTACCTAGTACAGCGGTAACTCCAAAGAAGGTCAGAGGTCATCCAAAGGAAAACATGAAAGTAAACCGTATACTTTATATCAAAACTTAGTTACATTCAAACCTCGAATACAAGCACACGACATAAGTACTGCAGGTAACAGAGCATTAACATTTACACAGTTAACGTCATTATTTTCTATTTCACTGTCCCTCACACTGAAAAGTCTGAGTTGTGAATTGCTACACTTCATCTAGAAAAATGACTTTAGAGCTTCAAAACATCTCAGTTTCATTTTTGGTTCCTGTCTAACTATTTCTGCCTTATACATCAGTCAGTATGTTGGTTATTTGTTATACCAGGTTTGTACACATTGCACTGTGTTTGTTGATGTGAAGTGACAAGCTAATGATAAGTTTCTCAGGGGCTGCACCGCCGTCATAAGCTTAAGGAGAAGCGGAAAATCAATTATCCCCTTATCCTAAATGTAGTCAATCAGCCAAGATATGCTCTGTGTTCAGGCTTTGCTTTTTTTAGTTTGGTGCACTGTGGCTACAAGACTTCCTTAGCTGACAATAGAAGCTAATACTCCGCTGGTTCGGATCATAAAAACTTCATGACTAAATCATCACGCCCATTCTTGCTTTTGTGGTATCTGACACTGTATGACATCCTGCTATATATAAAAATAGACTAGGTGGTGTTTTGTGTAGTCGACTGTATTTCAATTTCAACAGTCGTTGGGGTCACGGGGTCAAGTTTTAGCTCTGGCATTTCTGATGATGACATACATTTTGAAAGATGAAACATCGACATATGTTCTCTTTAGTTTGCTGCACTGAAACTGCCATGTGCTACTGATTTATCCTACAGCAGAACGCTCAACATTTGCACACATTTGAACATTGCAATGGTAAATTCACACAGACTCTCAGACGCAGTTGTGTAGTGGTGGGTACACTATGCCTTCTAAGGGACCACCAGCCCAACATCTGACACACTTTGAACACCATTAATTCCCACCATAAGTTCTATAACTACAGGCTGGAAGTCTTTGAGGTTGACGTTAACTCTAAATACTACACATGCTGTACCTTACAAGTCAATATAAAGCCAGTTCAGTTATTATGGTTGCGCATTGCAAAGCAATGAGAAGCCCCGAGCAGGCATTTAGTGATGGATTGACCCGCACTCGTTCGTTTCTTCTTTTTTCCCCGCATCCCTCGTTCCTTCCCTTGAGTCCCAGAAATTTTTAGACCCACCTAAAGCTGGCTGTTTCGTTCGCCCGAGAGGCGCGAAACTTCACATACACATTAAGGGCAGGGCTCCAAGCACTAATCCACAGCCAGCCATATCTGACATCCCAAGTTCCTCCATAGAGTCCTATCATGTTGTGCCGTTTCAGCATCCCTCGTTCCTCCCAGGTAGAGAGCCATCTCAAGTCCACATTTTCGAAGGCCCGAACTAATCAAGGTCATACGACCCGTAATCGTTTATTCATCCCTCGTTAGCCCCGAACCCGAACCAAGCAGTGACGTGTCCGGAGCCCGAGAGCCACCAAACTTCACGTACACACTAAGGGTAGGCCCCCAGACGCTAATCCACAGTCATACCGACCCGCACTCGTTTATTCATCCCTCGTTTTTCCCATAGAGTCCCAGTCATTTTCGACCCAAACTAAGCAGTAACGTTTCCGTTCACCCGAGAGCCACCAAACTTCACGTACTCACTAAGGGCAGGCCCCCAGATGCTAAACCACAGTCATACCGACCCGCACTCGTTTACTTATCAATCGTTCCTCACTGAGCAAGCTGTGCAACCATCCTGCGTTTCCCTCAGGAAATGCACTTTTCTAGTTGTACATACAGTTGTATGCCAAAGTTTGAGAGCGCATATATGTAAGTAATAACAGTCATAGAAAGCAATGCAAAAACACATGACAAAACATAATCAAATAAAATGAAGGAAAATAACATCAAGGGTCAACTCGGTCCTCACTGTGCTTACCACCATGGTAATTTTTAGGAGAATGAAAAAACAAAATCTCAACCTAAAGGAGGTCAGTGTCAACGGATCTATTTTCCCCCCAGTGATTCCAGATCATTTCTACTAGTCCATTCATTTTGAAATTGGTACACAGTATAAAAACACTTGGTGTTTAAGTTTCAGTTTAAGTGTCAGGTTTATTTGTTATTTGCATAAAAGCTGGCTGGAAGCTTGGCCCATACTGATTCTCCTATTCAATGGACACGTGGCCGCCACAGCCTCCTTTATCTTACTGAGTGTGAGGGGCAGTCACTATCAGGGGGGTCCCACAGTGTATGTGTGTGTGTGTGATGGGGGTTGGATTAAACAGCTGTGGTCTAGATGGATAGAGGGAGGGACTAGACCCAGCTCGGCAGATGGATCGGGCGTCCGGCCTTTCTTTCCTCCTAACCCCCCTCGCTGTCTCTCCATTCTTTCAATTTTCTATTAGGCTTTCTGCCTCAGTCTGACTGTTAGAATACAACTCTCTTATCTTATGAATGCTGCTTTTCAGACACCAGCTTGCAGGAACAGTTGTATTTTTTGCCATTTTGTGTCTCTGTTTAGGCTAAGCGAATCTAAGCCATCAGCTGGTTTTAATTATAGCGCTAAACAAAGTTTGGCTTTAGATTTCTGCCTTTGGTCAGGCTTGTCAAGCAACATGTATTTGCAGTCACTATATTTTGTCTTCTGGAACGCTGTAGCCTGTTTTGAAGTACTGGGTGTGTTGTGACTAGCTATTAGCATACCTATCATATTGCAAACCACCCTAAAAGTGATTAGCACTCATTTAAATTACCGTATGAGATGAAATGGTAAATACAGTGGTGTGCATTGTACTTAGGGTAATACTTATTATTAAAAATATTAAGTATTAAGCCTTAAGTTATTAAGAACTATACACAGTACCAGTCAAACAGTACCAGTCAAAAGTATAGATGAGGCTGCTCATAGGTTTCCTTACTTTTAGCACAATGCTTACTGTATAATGAAAGTGAAGGCATCAAACTATAAAATAGCCCTGATGGAATTATGCAGTCCATCTTTAATAACCTCTAAATTGTAAACTTTAGAACAGCATGAAAAAGTATACACTCATCGTAAAAAGAATAGTTGAGCCCAGAAGGAAGCATCAGATTGTAATGCAATTCAGAAGGAAGATAAAGGTTACCAGGAGCCAGGAACTCGTAGCTGTTGGGTCAGTTAGGCATAGTGATAAGGCATGTCTTTGTTTACGTCACATCCTCAGCCGAGCTTGAAACTTGAATCATTTGCATGTCTCACAATGTGGAAACTATCCACCAAGTTCCGTTCCTGTCAGTTGATTCCTTCTATTTTTTTGATGTTGAGTGCATATATAACTGACCACTTTCTTAGTAGATATACGCAAAGCCAAGTGGTTTCCAACTAGGTGACAACTGGTCTACTGGTGGTTATCCTAAATGCAATCCCATTAGACTGGAGCCTTGGCTGAAAGAAGCCCACCTGTTCCATTGTGTGACCTGTCTTGTGGTGCGACCTGTTCCGTGGTGTGACCTTTCATATGGTATGATCTTTTCTGGCACAGGAAAGGAACGCCTGCTCCATGTCTTTCCTCAGCTGGGACATCCAGAGATGGACCACGGGAGCAAGTTGCCGGGAAACACAGCGTACACAGTTAAACAACTCACCTCTGCCAGACAGCTCTTGGAGTGAATCATCTAGTATCGGTGTCTGTTTCGAACACCCCCCTATCAGCCCCCCACACACACAGACACACACACACACACACTGCTTGTGCTCTCACTGCATATGGTTCGGAGAGGGCTCTGCGTTAGCCAGATAGTCGGACTTGTGCCCCAACTCTAGCCAGAGGCTGTAGCAGCACAATGGATGCTCTGTGCTGAGGCTGAATGTTGTAAGGGGCTGAGTAGGTCCTTCTTTCCCTCCACATTTCTCTTTTTCCAGCAGTCAATGGACTCTCCACAGATCCCTATGAGCCTTCAAAGAGGAACCCCTTGGCTAACACAGGCTCACAAAGCAGAGCATTCTGTTTTCCTCGCATGCGACCTTGCCTAGTGTCACAGGGCAACTGCTCAAACCGACAGTGGCAGCAACTTTTGAAATACCTCAATATCTGGGATTGGATGAATGATGCTCAGCCATGGCCAATCATAAGCCCCAATTTACACCGAAAGGGATGCAGCTTTTAACAGAACAGATCTATGTGCCGCACACCATGTTCAACAAACGAGCACCTTATGTCTGTCAAAATGTAACAGCAAAATCATTTCACTTGTGCTTTTGAGTGCAGAGCAAAATCCATAGAGATCCATTCAAACCACACCACTAATTTCAGTAGTGCTATTTATCACTATTTGATATCTAAGATCTGACACCACCTGTGACATTATAGACATTTCTGAGTCTAAGTGCTCTTTCGTGATCACTCGCTTCTTTAGTAAGACACTGTTGAAGGTTAAAGAGGCTCAGAATTCTTACAACTCCAGTCTGCTTGTTAAGGTGAGGGTTCGTCCCTACACTGGGTTGACTAAGGCTCTTGTCTTTTCAGCGTGATGCAGCGTGATGCAGTGCTTCTGCATGTTTCATTGGTATCCCCTTTTCTGTGCTGCCCAGTTTAGTTACTAGCCATCTTTGCCTTAGCTGGACATCAGGCTTGTTGGTTGTCAGGTTTGTTGAGTATAATGTTACACCCCTACAAACTAACATGATTGGAATGCTCTCCATTCAGCAGCATGGCAAGCACATGCAAAAGCAGACCAGTGCTCAGATTCAGATGTGTCCTAACGG
Source organism: Prochilodus magdalenae (assembly GCA_024036415.1). Classification (NCBI taxonomy): domain Eukaryota; kingdom Metazoa; phylum Chordata; class Actinopteri; order Characiformes; family Prochilodontidae; genus Prochilodus; species Prochilodus magdalenae. The sequence goes on along the minus strand of JAMWET010006936.1, from coordinate 1,734,410 downwards.
CACACATGATTTTAAATTCAACTCCTTGTTAATACTGTCTATTTTGTGCCTATTGAAATGTTAAATGTTATGACTAGCATGCTAACACTAACTTTCTGTGTTATTATTATTACTTTGCATTTAGAGCATAGGTAGCGCTGTTGGCTCACAGCAGAAAGGGCCTGGATTCGATCCCCAGCCAGGACGTCTGGGGTCCTTTCTGTGTGGGGTTTGAATGTTCTCTGTGTGGGTTACCTCCAGGTGTTCTGGTTTCCTCCCACAGTCCAAAGACATGCAGGCAGGTGAACTGGAGATGCGTAATCGCCCCCTAGGTGTGTGTGAAAGTAGGTCTGCCCTGTGATGGATTGGCGGCCTATCCAGGGTGTTTCCTGCCTTGCACCCATTGAATGCTGGGATAGGCTCCAACACCCCCAGAAGGTTGAAGCAGTTTACAAGATGCCTCAGTGAGTTAGAGCATAATCATGAAAGTGGATGTGTCCCACCCATGATAGATATGGTCTACTTCATATGGAACTTCATCAATCAGGCTCTGTTCTATTTAACTTTATTGTTATCTTGTTGCAGCTGGGCAGCAAGTGGACCTGAAACTCTGCACCCATACTCAAACCACAATGACTCAACCGTTACCATGAATTGCAGAGGTTGCAGGGGTTTATCCTTAAAACATCCTAAAACTTCAATGTCATTGAAAAAAATGATTTGTTCTGTCAAACAGTTTTACCTCAGCTGAGGACACATCTCAGCAAGACGATTTAATAAGTGTTAAAAATGTTTTGCAAACAGGTAAAAATGGGTTTGATTAACAGTCTTACAGTTCTTGTGAATTACAAGATATTAACATTTCTGGGGTATGAAGCCTTTAAACCAAATTCCAGCATAAATTCAGTTTCATTTCACACCAAGACCCCATATGGTTGTTAACTAGAATGAAGTGATATATGCTCCATTATTCTCCGACAACAATAGGCTGGCATGAACCGCCATGGCACAACTACTTAACTTCATCAGGCCTGATACCCAGTGATATCAGGGGCTACTTTTTAGTGCAGGGGTGCCCACCCCAGTCTAGCTCTCTTGATTCAAGTAATTCATAGCAAAATAAAGTTACATGCTATAATTCAGGAAAACAATATGCTATTGTTGCTTTTGCCAAGTTTTCCATTATATTACAGCCCTCTCAGACGATAGCAAAAGGACAAAAACATTATAGATTAACATTAGGTGTATTTCAAGGGCGGTATAGTGGCAAAGTGCGTAGGGTTGTTGCCTCACAGGAAGAAGGGCCTAGGTTGGATTCAGGGCTGGGCTATCTAGGCATCTTTCTGTGTGAAGATTGTGTTCTCCTGTGTCTGTGTGGGTTTTCTGTGGGTGCATCCTGTGGGGTCTTCCCACTGTCCAAAGACATGCAGCCAGGCGAATTTGAGATGCTAAACTGCCATCAATAATTGCCCATGTTAAGTAAACAATTGCAATATTAAGAGGTGCTGCAGCCTTTAAAGGTAATTCACAGTAAACCAGGCAACAGGGGTTGTGAAGCACATTGCGATTGAGATCGATTCAATGATCAACCAATATAATGATGCTGTTACATTTAAAAATGAATGCATATATTAATAACTTCAGACCTCTGAGGGCTAAATTCTGACCCACCACTATACTCTCAGAGATCTAGATCTATTCTATACTGTCTACATATATATCTTTATTTATTTACATATTGACACAGCATAGTGAGTGTATTGGATTGATCAGTAGTCTGTCAGACATTGTCTATTTATTGTCTATTATCTATTTTTTTTTTCAAAATAAAGTAAAAAAAATAAACAAATACACAAAAATACTGGATTGCTTGCTGTCAATAATGTGATTTTTCTGTTGGACTATATTTTTTACTGTAACAAAAATAAAACAAAATAATTTAAAAAATACCAAAGAATGTATATCCAATATCCAGCGTGGTTTCTATCTCTATCTTCACCTTTGTCTTGGAGAGCAAGCCTTGACTATTAGCTAGAAGACTGGAGGATGGGCTTGCTGAAGGCCTGTGAGGAAAGCTATTGATTTGACCAGGAGGTCAGGGGGGCTGACAGCTGCAGGGGGAATTGGTGGGGGAGGCAAATCATCCCCACTGCAGGAGGAGGGGTAGCCTCAGGGCGATTCAGGTGAGCTTACCTACCTCATGAAGCCAATAGATGGCTTTCTGAATATTTGCTAGTATATGTATATGAGACAGAAGCTTTATAAAGATGCTGTGATGACTCCGTAAATGTTTAAATCATAAAAATCTTGGAAAATAAAGTCTGGAAATAAAAATAACAATGTTTCACTGCATGTTTCAAGTTGCTGATTTGTGTAATGGCAGAGGGTTTTTTTTTGTTATGATGTCATTGATAATTTGGCCCCCAATATACTACTATTAGTTATGGTTTAAAAGTTTGCATCTTTGAGAGAGTAATTTTATAACAGAGGGGAAATGTTATCTGACCTGTTATCTTTTGGTATAATTGCTTTGAAACATTTCTATTGAACTGAAATATTTGCCTTGTGTCTTGTGTTGTTAATGTATACATTCTCAGAAACAGCTATACCTTACAGTATGCATGCTGCCACTGTGGTGATACCACCAAGGAAATATCTTTGGTACCTTTATGTTTGGAGCACAAATGCATCATATTCTGTTGTAGTTCTGTTGCAGTAGTTCTACACATCCTGTCTTGACTCTGGTCTTCTTAGTGTTTCCCAGTTTTCTTTGGGGAAAGTCAATGTACTGGACATTTAAAACAACTAGACCTAAAGGTGTTAAACCTTTGAGGGTACATTTATTATTATTTGCCTTTTTTTACCAGAGAGTCCCACTATGATCAACAAATCTTATTTATAAGAGACCTTGCAAATACAGCAGGTGTACACACTCACAACATAAAATACAACATGGTATTAAAACAGCTAATGAAAGGTAATCAAAGGAAAACAACCACAAATCTTATTCACCACATTCTTTATGATGCACTTACATTTTCTAAAGGATATGATCCAGTTTTAGACCTTTCTATAGATCATTCTATGTCTTAGGTACATAGTAAGAAATTGCCCTTTTGTGAGTGGTCAATGATATCCAGCCCACCAACTCATAAAGAATTCATTGACGACTAAGATGCATAAGAGACGCACAATGGAGGAGGCTTAATCACTGCTCACTGTGATCAATCACAAGCAGGAAAGTGTCTTCTGCAGGTTTTTTTATTATTTTTATAATTTAAGACAACTTTAAACTAAGCAGAGCAGTTTGTTCAGACAGTAATGCTGTCCTAAGCCCCTGTAATGCCTGTACTTTAGAGAAAGCATATGTATAAATCATCAGCATAAAGGTGTATTTTTGTTTAAATGTCAAGCAAAAAGTCATTTATAAAAACAAAAAAACAAAATAGGGCCCAGAACAGATCCCTGTGGGACACCTTTTGTTATATCTAGGAAATCAGAATAGAGGGTCTGCATAAACACACTGAGTTTGATCTTCATAATAATTTGTGAAACATTTAACAGCCTTAGGACCAAAACCAACATCCCTAAGTTTGTTCAGCAACAATTTATGATCCACAGAATAAAACGCCTTAGATAAATCTTCAAATAATGGAACATAATGCTTGTTTTCTGCCCAAGGCACCAATGATATCATTTGTCACAACCATAGTAGCAATAACTGAGCTTTAGCCAGTGCTGTTGAAACCAGAATGAAAATCAAGTAAAAGCTTTTTAACTGGAAGTTTACCTGGCATTCAACAATCTTAGTCAATATTGAAAGTATGTATTATAACTTACAACCCTGTTAATACCTTTTTTCTGACAGTGTAGGAGAAGGAAAAAGATTTCTTAAACTTATACGTCCATTAATATAACAAGACGTTATTCCAAACCCAAGTATATTTGAATTCCAGTTATTTCTCCTGGTCTGGTCATTGCAAAATGCTCATACAGTGTAAAGGCCAGCTGGTGCTTTTTTTTTTTATGCAAAGAAATACATGAAAAAGAAAGGAAAAAATGAAGCCGGTGAGTTTTCTTATTACAGCAACACTGTTGACTATGTTCTCAGAACCTGGCGACTCAAACTGCAGGGTTGCCAGGGTGCGCGAGCCCCATGTGGTGAAACCCTAAGTGAGAAATGCTTTGAGGATCCTTTCTCAACCTTTAGCCAAGCCCCCTTCTTCTCATTATAGGAGTATCCATCCAGGGGAGCTGGGAGGGAGGATGACGTCATGCGTGTCATCGGTGATTGCTGCCGGCGTCGTCGCGTGTGTGCCTGGCTGTGAATTCGGCTGCCACGGCTAACGGAACCATTTCCGTGATTAACGGTCTCACCGACCCCATCAAACACCCGGCCGCACCACTTCCTGCCCGATGTTCCTCCCTCTCTCCGATATTCTCCCTCTCTCCCTCTTAGAGTGTGTCTCAGCTGGCTGGCGTGTCATTTTAGATAGCCTGTATGTGTGTGTGTGTGCGTGTGTATGTGTGTGAAAGAGATTTGTATGTAAGGGAGTGAGTGGATGTGTACAGAAAATGAGTGTATTTGTCAGAAAGCATGATGGACTGCATGTGTGTGTATGTGTGCATAGTGCGTCTGATTGGTGTTCAAGGAAGGTGCTATTCATTCTCTTGCAGGGTGTATGGAGAATGCTTGTGTCTCTATGGTCTTTGCGACGGTGTCCTTGCCGTAGGCTGGAAGGTACAATGGACTGCTCACCTTCAGCAATCAACACGCTCCCGACCACACAGTGAAGCACTCCTACCTGCCTCCATGTCCTTATGGACATCGAAAGGGCCTAGCTTCAGGGAAACTCCGTCCATCCACTTTTACCTTCACAAATGCCCAAAAGAAGAGAATAAAACGTCATTATGTTTGTGTGGGTGGCTTGCTGGTTATTTTGTGAGGCATATTGTACTCTGGTATGTTAGAAATAGTTGCATTCTTGGCAACTACCTGTGTGTCTGTGTGTTTACCTTTGTTCTATTCTCTCTTCATTCACTTCTGAATGACTTTGGTTCACTTACATGCCATACCCTGTGCAAATGGTGGGCAGCCATCTGTTGTTGTTACGTTATCTGTTCCATGTATGCTATGAATGTAAAAGCAACAAGATAGGCGAAGTTCATGTTTTCTAAACAGTCTGAAAGGCTTATTATTAGTGAGTGGGGGAGTCATGGGCTGGAGGTTCGGGAACCAGTCTTGTGATCAGAAGGTTCCCAGTTCGATTCCCTGAGTTGACAGTAATGGCTGAGGTGCCCTTGAGAAACCACCTTACCCCCAACTGCTCCCTGCTTTCATTTCACGGATGGGTTTAACGTAGGAGACAAATTTCTCTGTGTACAAACATAAATGGCCCTACACTCTCAAATCAGAGAATTACTTGCCTCACATAATTGTGCAATACGCAACACTTTTATTGTCCTATTTCTAAATATTTTGTCCACTAACCAGTCCCACAGTTTTTAAGATACTAACACCGGTCAAACCCTGGGATGTTCAGTCTGATCGGGAATGGTGTTTTCCTCCTCAGAAGCCAGTCGGGAACAGTTCCCGACATAAACAGGAAGCATGAATAGAGCATTTCTCTCTTTCCATGCTATTTACTTTGATTAAGGTCCATCTGTCATAATTTTATGTTTGTGTTTAGCTAGTGTAACTGGCTGGCTTGTGATTTTGGAATTCTAATTTTACTCCTAATTTCAGTTATGACGCTGTTAAATAGGCAAGGCTGCCTTCAGTGCGCCTAAGTAGCAGGCAAATCTGTGACATTCCAAGATCTACATCTCTGGTTCCCCTGAAGGCTAGCAATATGACTCAGGGCTTGTTAAAAGGAGCACATCACGTTCTACTGACTTGTGGAATTGACATCATGACATCACCAGTGATAAACTGATGTTGACTCGACTTTCACCACATCAGTTAACTTACAAAATTGCAACCTCCACTGGCAGCTCATAAATATATTTTTTTGTATTTGTTTAAATACACTGCAATAAATCTAAGTATTTTGCGTTGCTAGCTCTGCTTGGATGATGTATTATGGTTACAGAAACTGATATATGTATCAGATGTGTTACTGTACACTTTTTCCATTGAATATACACCAGGTTTTTTAGTTCATTAGAAAAGGCTATTCCTAGAGCACTAGGTATCAGTAACAGTTTTGTACATCATGAAGTAGCGTGAACCTATCCTGTTCCGATTCTATGCTGAAATATGCTAATGAGCCATGAGGCATGGCACGAGGCCAGTGCCTATGCCCTAAGCTCCCACAAGAATACATACTTGGGATGAGAGCCATGGGGAAAGGCATGATCCTGCACTGCCAATTCCAAACCAGCATCAGCTGGCTCTTGTTAAGAGCTACATGAACACCTGAATCAAGAGGGAGAGAGAACTTGTTGCTTCTGCCCCCAGTTGCCTCAGTCCTGGTTGAACAGCATGGTCTTGTAGCCATGCCGTTGGCACTAGAAGCTCATGTTAGTTTAGTAAAAGTGCCTAAACAGCTTTACACAAAACCACAAACAGGTTTATTCTCTTAGACAAAACTTCAGAGATTGAAGATTCAAATCCTAGTTTGTAAAGCTGTAGTGTGCAGCTATTAACTTTCAATACAGTTTCAATTGACCCTGTCAATCGGGGTCAGTACTAACATTCATACCTGCACCACGTTTGGTTGAATATATTTGTAGGTTGCTTGTATACAGCATTAATACGCTTTGGATAGATTTTTTAAAAAGATTTTGCAGAAGTTAAATGTCCTGCTCTCTTACACTTATTTGAGCTATATATTTTGCACTTCGGTCACATTGATTGTATATTATATATCTTTGATTAAATCTATAAATTTATAAGCCTTTATTCATTCAAATCTCGTTCTGTATATTGCAATAAAAGCAGCACCAAACGTCTTATATATAGTAATAAAACAATTTTAAGTCACAAAAACTTTAAATTCTGCATCCTATACGCTTTAATGATGCTCAATATGCTCAGTCATTAATGTGGTCATTAATTAGTTAAAAACGAACAAACGCAAAATCTCTCAATGTGTCACTGATGAGATACTAGCTTTGATAGAGTTCTAAGTGATTTTGGAGTATATACATTAAACGGGTCCTATCAGGTTGACTAAACAATGTTCTGATCTGAGTCATTTTCAGTGGAAAGGTTAGGTGGAAGTGGTTTTTGAACTGGCTTGTGGGACAAATCATGCGATTCTAAGAAGTCCAGGAAAGGGAAACATTTATGTTCCTTAGTCTTACAAATCAAGGCTTGGAAAGATCTTTGAAGCCATGGCTATTTTGTACAGTATACAAGTTTTTTGGCTAAGAAACCCACTATCCCTGTATGAATCTGGAAAGGGACCTGGGGAATTCAAAAAACCGTATGCCCCCATTTGCAGTCAATGCAAATTCAAGCTGCCAACATTCTAAGTTTACAGAGGAAAAAATACAGATACTCTTATACTTTGCTGCCATGCACTCTCATTAATGCATAAAACCGTTTTTGTCCTTTCACTGTACCTTCCTGGCTTGCTAGGTATTGTTATCAAGTCTTTAAAAAGCAATGTGGAAAAGGACATGAAAAGGCATGGGTTTTCTTTTGGAGGCCTAACTGTAAAGGTCTGTGAACAAGCAACAATGCTACTTCTACATGAGTAGTGCTGAACAGTTGGGTGATCAAGTTTTGTGCCATTTTTTTCTTTAGAAAAGTCCTGATAAAAATACAACAGATACACCACACTTAATTATTTATACTTTTGTACTCAAGAGTGTAGTGTGTTTAGATTCTGTTCTTACCTACGAACAAATCCCAAAAAGAAAACATTGGTTAACATCAGAATCTTCCTAAAACTGAGGTACGTGGGTTGTAAGAATACATTTCTGGTTAAGAACAGTTGGTGGATAAGGCCCATTGTTTTAATAAGGGTACACACCACCACCACTTCAGCACTGCCATCCATACCTGCACAAACTTAAACAAAGAAACAAACCATTAAGAAGCCACATTCGATCAGCATTGGGAAGGCAGTTAGTTTCCAAAATGAGATTCGCTTGCGAATTTTACATTCCACCTTAAATGATGTCGTAGTCGCAATCTGGTAACTGCTACACAATTTAAGAATGACAAGAAAATTTGAACAGGAAGCTGGCGAACAGGAAACCAACCTTACTTGTAAACCGTCCACTCACCACAAATGTGCTTGCCCAAATCGGGAAACACAGCTAAACTAAATTAAGAGACCTAAACATAGAAGCCAAAAACCATACTGCCATGGTGGGCATGTCCGTAGTCCTTACATGTCTTATCTTTTAGTGTAGCTATGTTTCTAGAACTAACCGTTTACTTTGAATTTGTTTAGGAAGCCTGTTTTAGCCTTAACAGAGCATTGTAACTACCATATTCACATATTTACAGCACACAGGAGGCAGTATGCAGTACAGTAGTGTGCCATTCTAAATATATTCAATGGATATATTTAAAATGGCATACTTCATACTACCCAGTAAACATTTGAACAGTTAGAATCTTTAAACAATGTTGAAATTGCATATTTGACTATATTTAAACAATTTTAGACATCCACGGATGACCACTGTTTACTTGGTACTCACATACTAAAAAGTAGTATGCAGTATGTGACCAAACTGTAAATCTGTAGTAGACTGAATTAGCCAAGGGCAGCTAACAGCTAAGCTAAACATATCTCAAGTGAGCTAAGCAGCGTTAACAGCAGCAAGCTCTAACAGTGGATACAGAAATAACAGCTCTGAGGCAAATGTGAGGTAACTGGTCATGTGACTGTATAAGTATACTATACTGTCGGTCAGTCACTTGTTATTGCACTGTATACTACACACAGGGGGCGTATACAGCACATACTACTGTAGTATGCAGTATAGTAGTTTGCCATTTTAAATACAGCCAATGTCTTTTAGTTTTAGATGGGCAAAAATGACATACTCTACAAGACAGAATCTCATTTTAAAAGACCCACAGTTTTATCTGCTAGCCACAACTGGAGCTTCGCTTTTAAACAAAAGAGTACTATTAACCACGTGAGGAATCGCAATGGTGGCTGTGCAGCAATTGGAGGGCTGAAAAAACAAGGCGGGGCTTGGTGAAGAGCGTTTGATTTGATTCGTCATATCTAAGTAAGCACACTCACGGAGAAGAAATCAAATCTTACACTTTATTAGAATACTACATTAAAGTAACACATTCCCTTTAGATCAGGTTAGGGTTTTGGCTGGCATCACTTGGGGCCCCTGGCTCCAGTCCATGTTAACCTGGGCATTAAAATGCCCTTGCCAGGCACCGTTACCTTAATGAACCAGGCCTAGATGTAGGCCTTTAACCTATCACCACTTTACTTAGTCACGTGGCGTCTGAACTCTGGGAGGCCGTTACCAGCCTCGACCTCAAAAACGAGCAGTAAGGAAACGAGCCGTTAATCTGTTGAGTAAACAAGTCGAAGCCGAATAACCGAGTAGCTGAACTAACTCGTGTTTCTGCATGTTGGGAGCGGGTCGGCCCAACGGCTCTTTTCCCGAGACCCCAGCCAAGGGGTTCAAACCTCCATTTTACCGCCATCTCCTCCCCACAGTTGGCCTCTCTCTATCTCCGCTATCTTTTTCAGAGCTGCTGCATTCCTCCTTTCCTCTTCTTCCTCCTGTGTTCGTTATCTAACCCAGCGGATTCTTCTCAGCGCCGCTAAGAGAAAATCAGTTTGCTGTTTTTTTCCTCCCCCTTTCTCGGGTTGGGTGTGTGTGCGTGTGTCCCCACCGCCTCGCTCTGCTGCTCTCTCTCCCTCTCTCTCTCTGCTTCTGCTGGCTCGGCTTTCATTCGAGCCCCCCTTCTTCCCCCTGCCCCCCCTCCCTTTCCTCCTCCTCCTCCTCCTCCCCCCCGGGGGAATAAAGGTCATTGCGCAAATGATTACTCAGACCTCGGTCGCCATGGAAACGCGGTCATGTGACAGGGACAGGCACGCATGGAGCACAACAAAGGAGCCGATTAGTAAGCCGGCGATGGAAAGCTATTGCCCGGCTTTGCGCTGCTGCTTTCTCCCTGTTTCTCCCTCTCTCACTCTGACCGGGGGGAGAGCGCGGAACACAGAGAAGCCTAGCAGTCTGCTTCTCCCCGCGTCTCTTTGTCTAAACCGACCGTTTTACCGTTTGAATTAGACTCTGTTTTTCCCGCCATCAGCTTCGGCGCTGCTTCTGTGGTGGTTTGAGGGAAACTCGTGTTCGGCTTTGCGGGCTGAACAGCTGAATGCTGTTCGTCTGTATGCTTGAGTCGAATAAATGTGAGAAATAAATGTGCCAGAAATCGTAGAGCATAGTAATGTTTAAACCTGAGACGGTGGTACATTATTGCTGGTGCCCTGAAATCTGAAAGAGCATAAGGCAGAGATAGTGTGTATACTAGTTAGACTGGATATTCACCGTTTAGTGAAGTGTTAATCTGCCTTGTTTCTCTTTCCATCTGGAATCTGATTATAAAAAGGGTGTTTTGACAAGAAGCTGTCGATATGAAACATATTATAACACAGGGACCACGATTCAATATATCAAAATACACGACAATATATTGTAGTGTCTTGGCATAAAAGCTTTAACTACTCGGCTAGATATGCTAATGTTAGTGCTGCATCCTTAAATTTACATTGGGGTGGAAGAGTCCAGTGACAGCACTGCTATCTAGCGATCTGGGGGTTTAAACACAACACAAAATGACATACTACCTGACAGCAGTCAGGTCGTGCACCATATGCACAGGCTGGATAACTAATTCATTCTGGGAATTAGCAATGACCCTTGTTTGGGCAGCGTCTTAGCTCAAGGGAAGTTTAGACTTAACGTATTTGTACTGTAAATATTGTAAAAATGCAAATGTACTTGTTCACGATGGAGTTGAAGATAGATTAACACTAATGTCTAGTTGTCGGAAAGTTACCACTACCTCTCACCAATTGTAGCAGGTAAACTATGCATTAAAAATCAATATGTTTTTGAGAATTGAAACATAATCATGAAACATAATATTGCAAAACTTAAGTACTTCTTATACCCCCTACACCATGATTTTCTCTTTCATTACATTTGGTATTTCACTGGTGTCGGAACACAATCTCAGATCTCCAAAACAACTTTACAGGAGAAGGGAAAAATGCTTTACTGTGTATGTAGGTCAATGGGACCAGTAATCCAGGTAATTCTGGGCCATTTCCCACAGTTGTTCTGACTGCACACACTTTCAAATGACATAGTCAAGTCACATTATTATGACCGTTTCCTACGGCGGCTGCACGTAGCTCATGAAGGAAGCCATGTTTTTGTGGCATTCTCTGGGCCCACTCATCCAGGAAGACACACTCAACAGATTTGAGTATGAATCCACTATTCCAGATCACATACATCCATACATGCTGATTGTTTTTCCATGGTACGAATGGGATCTTCCAACAAGACAATGCAACATATCACATGACTAGAAATACAGCAACTGTGGAATGCACTGTAGTCAGCATGGCTCCAGATACCTGTGACATCCTACCAGAACCTTATTTGTTCTGGTATGTCTTGTACATATTGAAATATTGACAATACAACTGGACTTTTTTGAGTCACTCCCAGCCCTCCCAGGTTTTGTTCTGACAATAGTGATTTGCTTAGCTGATCCCAAGGACTGACTGCAAAGGTGACTTAGGGCCTGCCTCAAGGAGTTCCCTTGTTCAGTAGTCAGGGTACTGCTTAGGGAATCAGCAATTTTCTAGGGTGTCTCATTGTAAGAAATAATAAAGTGCACTGGAAACCAGTTAGCAGACACTTCAGGTCCAATTCTGGCTTGTTGGCTAATGGACCGAGGTTATGCATGTAGGGTAGAACAAGGTCAGATTCTGGACAACTTATACAGTTTTGCTTTGTGTCTATAATTGTGGACCAGCTTGTGAATGTTGTAAATCAACAGTGTAGTTGGGCCAAATGTAGTTCACACCTATTAACTCTAAGTATGTGGGCCAAATCTGGGCTGAAACCCATCTACATACTGGGCCAGAACAGACATAAGAATGTGGGGTAGACGAATTTTGATAACTGGGACCTTTCGTTCTCTGAAAGTTCCCACAATGGACTATAATAACCAGTGAGCATTGCCTGTTTACTGTGCTCCCTGACTGGAAATAGCGCTACAGGTCCAGCTTGTAGTGTCAGACCATGACACTAAATTAGCTTGACCTGCTAACAGGCTTTGTCTAATAGGCTAACTAGACACCTTCAGAAATATTGACAGACTTCAGTTTAAATCTTTGCTGAAATGATAATGTTTATTTAGTAATCTGTTGTGTATTAGCCACAGCTTGGAAAGGCTTGACTAGTGCAGAGCTGTATCTGAGTTTCTCAGGGTGAAGACAATTAGTGTGTTGATGAAATGACTGGACTGTTATGACATTATGGCTACTCATAGCAGATGAGCCGTTACATACTGTCATACGTAATTGAGCTGCCAGTGTTCCAGGACCTGCCATCCCTCAAAATGTATGGAAGACCAGTGTCAAGACTGGTCTCTGTCCTGGCACCGAGATGGTGAAAAATTCAGATTGAAGATGTGAAGCACTTAAGTGAATCGATGTATAGTATATACTGAATGCATTGCATTGCATTTATGCTGACCTTAACTTATCTTCTGTCTAGGTATGAGCACTGGCTTGGGATTGCAAGGTGGTGGATTTCTCCTGTGTTTAACTCAAGAGTGTTTAGACTCTAACTTATTAGTACTAGCTAAGATACAGGGGTTGGACAATAAAACTGAAACAACTGTGATTTTAGTGTGGGAGGTCTCATGGCTAAATTGGACCAGCCTGGTGGCCAATCTTCATTAATTGCACATTGCACCAGTAAGAGCAGAGTGTGAAGGTTCAGTTAGCAGGTAAGAGCACAGTTTTGCTCAAAATACTGCAATGCACACAACATTATGGGTGAGATACCAGAGTTCAAAAGAGGACAAACTGTTGGTGCACGTCTTGCTGGCGCATCTGTGACCAAGACAGCAAGTCTTTGTGATGTATCAAGAGCCACGGTATCCAGGGTAATGTCAGCATACCACCAAAAAGGACGAACCTTCACCAGCATCACGTAGTGACCTGGCCACTATCCTGCAAGAAGAATGGCTTAAAATCCCTCTGACCACTGTGCAGGACGCAGTATATGTCATTCCCAAGACGAACTGACGCTGTATTGGCCGCAGAAGGAGGCCCTACACCATACTAATAAATGATTGCGGTCTAAAACCAGGTGTTTCAGTTTCATTGTCCAACCTCTGTACATACTCTGACTGAACACTAAGCACTTTGTTGCTCTGGATAAGAGCATCTGTTAAATGCTCTAAATGTAAATGTTCCCACCTCCATGGGACGAGCCAGTTCCTAAATTTGTATTGACTATGTACTGATTCACTACATACCGGAACTAATGAGCGAATCAAGAAACAGTCATAGGCTATGTTCAAACTGCCAGCCCAAATCCGTTTTTTGGGTCACTTTAGTCAGAATCAGATCACATTTGAAGGTGGTTTAAAATGTGATTTTTATCAGAATAGCGCCAAAGAGTTTGTAGGGGAAAATGTTGCATCTCTGCCTCTCCTGCATCTACGTATGAAAACCATATCACCAGCAAGGCTACATAGTCATTACCACGGTGATATCTGGACACACAAATCCAATTAAGATTACTTGCAAGAGCAAAGTCATCTCAAAAGATCTGATCTGAGAAACAAATCCGATTTGCCTGCAGTCTGGACATTGTACAAGAGACCAAAAACATCAGACTGGAGAACTTAAAACCCTAGAATGGGGGTTTATTATTGCGGTATAGGTAATAGGCGCTTCTATTACAAATGACTGCTCAGGTAGTTGGTGTTTCAGTCGGAACAGTGGAATTATATCTGCATTTCAATCATCGATTCAATCTATGGACAAACTATGATAAAAAGAGTCAGATATTGTGGTAAAAATATTTCAGTGACTGTGAGGCTTGTGCATTAGTGCCATATGTCAAGTAAAATGAAAGAGCAGCTATTCCATAGGTGACCTTGAATGTCAGTCCAGGATTGTGATGCATAAACTCCTCCTTACTAAGACAAATGCACATTTGCGAGTCCCGTCGGTTTTTAATGTGGTGCCATCTGAGGGTCGAAGGTCATGGCAATTCAGTTGTGGTTGTCATCATTTTCCTTTATGCATAGAGATTTTTCTGGATTCCCTGAATCTTTTAATCATAGATGTATTATGTATAATGTAGAGGGTGAAACAGGCAAAAGTGGCATGCCTGCTCCTAAAGAACTAGAACTATTCTTGAACGCTTCTGTTAAATCCGAATGGGACCGCATCTCCAGTTTAAGATTTTTGAGCACAATGTTCATAATGTTCCTAGTCCTAAATTGCCAGGTCCCAACTTTTACTTTTAGCAGACATCCATTTCAGGAATGCTTGGAACTGGGTTTGTAGATACGTCAGTTAGCTGACCAAGAATCTTAGCTGACCAAAAATGTTATGGCTGATTACTATTCCGCTAGTGTACCAAGATGGCTCTCCTTTTCACCTTTTCTGTTCTTGCAGCTCCCTCACATTTAGAACTCAATCTGGGAGACAAAGGCTATGATTCATTCTGGGATTTCAGTCTGTCAGTAAGACTTTGGAAATCACAAAATAAAAAGTAAGATCGGATCCCAATCATCTCAACGCAGGATACCTCAAGACACTTGTGATGTGTATGTATATGTGTGCATGGACGTACTAAGTATGTGCACATGTATGGAAACTGCTCACATGTGCGATGTGTGTGTGTGTCTGGTGTATCAGATTGCCTTTGAAGCACCAAGAGATGTGTGAGAGAGCCCTACATTGAGTCTAGGCACACACACACTGTTATGACTGCGCAGCTGTTTCTAAAACTCAGCAGCCGCCTAAAAGGCCTGTGGCTTATTTAGTGAAGGAGGGGGGCTGGCAGCTGGAGGTACGTACTGTATGACTTGTGATTCCCTGTGACTGACAAAACCTCAGAAGACCCCACTAATGATAATTGGAGCCAGCAAAGATGCAACTATAAAGTTACTTTACATACTAAAGGTATGAAATGTCAGTATGAAGTTACATTTCATACCAAACGGCACAAAAATAAAAGACACTAGTCAACCTGGAAAAAGCCTGTCTGAAATGGACAAGGGACGGACGGTGCAATAAGTCTAATGTACAAAATTCATTCAACTTTAGGCCTATTATTGAGACATTAACCCGTTTATATCTGAAACGTTTAAAGACCTCCAGTCCATCTGTTCTCAGAACTGAGCTCCAATAAAAACAATGTCTGATGAGTCCTGTTTTGCTTTATATCACATGGACCACCAGGTATGTCTGCACTGTGTACCTGAGGAAGTGATGGCATCTGAATGCACTGTGGGAAAAAGGCAAGCCAAGTACAGAGTGTGATGCTCTGGGAAATGTTCTGCTGGAAAACCCTGGATACGGACATTTATGTGGACCTCTGTTATTCGATGGCAGCGGCCTGTTTAAGCAGGATCATTTTACCTCACTGAACACAGGGTTTGAGCAACATGACAAAAGGTCAAAGGTGTTGCACTGGTTTTCAAGGTCCCAGATCTCAGTCTGAGCAAATGTGAGATGTGCTGGAACCAGAAGGCCGATCTGCGGTGGCTCCACCTCGCAACATAAAGGACTTAAAGGATCTGCTGCTAATGTCTTGGTGGCTGATACTACAGAGCACCTTCAGAGGTCTTGTAGAGTCCATGCCATTTAGGGGGCACATGGACAGCAGACAGCATATTAGACATTAGCATATTAAAGATTAGACCTGTAGTTCAGATATTCATATATTCCTGGCTCTTTATTCTTTTTCTTCCTCTTTATTGTGCTTTTCCTTTAGAGTAATACTTGTTAACAGTCTGTGCTCTTGTTATATGTCATACATGTCACTACTGCTTTATACTGTTTGTAAATAATAATGTAGCAAACTGTATTTTATTTGTAGTTGGTTTATTGAATGTATATTGTGTATATTATGAAGATTGTATATTGTAATCGTCTGTGTTTATTGTGTATATGTGGAGTCATTGTGTATATTGTGCACTATATATATATATATATATATATATATATATATATATATATATATATATATATATGCACCAAAGCATCAGAATCTTTAATTTGCCAGGTATGTCACACATTGGAATCAGGTTTATTGGTTTAGCAATATATATATATGATCATATATATGCTCATTTGATGCCAACAACATGCTTTAAAAGAGTTGAGACAGGGTCATGTTTACAGCTGTGTTTATCAACCTCTTGTAACAGCACTTTGTAAGGCTTCCCTCTCCTTGTTTGAAATAAGACTTCTCACTTGAACTTTCAGCTTTAATAGTGCCTCCACAGATGTTCAGTTCACCCATGCCTTGTGCACAAATGCTCCCCATACCATCACAGATGCTGGCTGCTGAGCTGCGAACTGATAACAAGCTGGATGGTCAATATCTTCTCTCTAGTGCAAAGGACGTAGCGGCCATTATTTCAAGAAGAATGTCGAATTTTGTTTCCACTTTTCCTTTTTTTCTTTTCCTTTAGTTCCAGAGAAGCTGGTGGTATTTCTGAATGCTGATTATGTTTGTATTCTTCTTTACATAGCAGGGTTTTAACTTGCATATCTGGAAGCAGCGATGGACTGTGCTTAGAGACGATGGCTTTGGGAAGAGTTCTTGAGCCCATGCAGTTATTCCCACTACAGAATCGAGTCTCTTTTTAACGGTGTGCTGCCCGAGAACCGATAGATCACAGCCATCCAATAAGGATTCTGGCCTTGTAGATGAGGTAGGTGAGGAGTTGTACATAAAGCAAATTTTAAATTAAAATGTTTAAGGACTCAGAGATAAAACCAGCTAGACTGCATTTAAGCAGCTTATTTCATACAGTCGTAATAGTAGATTATATCATTGCTGTCCAATGAAAAACATTTATCTCCATTTTTGTTGATTTTTACTTTTATGCATAATTTAATCACAAAATCTGCCATTTACATTGTGTGTTCAATTTAAAATTTCATGATGTCTGGGCCAACAGAAATGGCCCTAAAGTGTTTGGTGTTTGGTTCCATTGACTTGCATTATAATTAAACTAGGTTTTGGGCTCACCTGTAAAGTTACCATTTTGGAGATACTTGTTTTTCATTGGACAGTGGCGATATACTATATATATATATATATATATATATGTATATATATATATATATATATATATATATATATATATATATATATATATATATATATATATATATATATATATATACATATATATATATATATATATATATATATGTATGTGTGTATGTTCTACTTATGATTTTCAGTAGTAGCGTTCTGATAGTCTGATTGTATTTGCAGCAAAGTTAATTTCAACCTTTAAGCAGAATTTATTGCAGTTTTGTATAGCTTATTCTCAAACATTAAATGCGTAGATTAAATAAAGGCTGCTACACGGTTTCCATGTGGGCCTTTGTGTGGTGAACGAAGGCCGTCTGCACATCTGTGCGAGAGTGGGTCGGTCGGATGTCCCTGTAGGCCTGCCTGATTGACTGAGTGGCAGAGTGACCAGTCTGAGCGTCCGTCCTTTAGGGAGCAAGCAGGGAAGGCTCAGGTGGGGCCAGCTCTTGCAGAAAGCCAATTTAGCAATGCTGTGGCTACAGTAAAAGACAATGGCCAGGGCCTATTCAATTTGGGCTGCCACATTTGCCCCAGAGTCGCTTGCCATGGGACATGTGGGAGGGGGTTCTGGAATCAGGAGAGTGGGTGGGGCGTCAAATTGAGGGACAGGTTGAAGGTGATTGACGCATGGGGGAGGGAACAGATAAGAGCTGATTCTTGATAAGAGAAGGGGAACTCCACTGATTGTTCGAAATGGCTGCATAATGTAAAAGAAGTCATTCTCAGAGGTGTGATGTGAAATAGTTCATGTAAAGAGACATTTGTTCATTCGGATGCTCTTTACAGTGATGGTGAGTGGAACCAGGGGTCAACCAGGGCTGAGTTTTTGTCTGTTCATGAAAAAAGGGACTGCTGGTTTGGGACTACATTGCCTTAGAACACCCCTCATGTGTCCCTCCACCATATCTACTTAACTAAACTGATTAAAGGCCAAAATGTTTCAGAACTACTGTAAAACCGTGTCTCAGACATCTGGCTGAGTATTCATAACCACTTCATATAATAAACTTTCTGTGACGGAGCGTTCGGAGGCATTAAACTCTTCAGACGTCTGCTTGCTATCACCACCGCTGTGAGCAATTCAGGCTCAGTTGGTTTCTCCCGAATGAAACATTTTACATCAAACCGCTCTGAATGACTTTGTTTACATCTTAATGATTTAATTACACAGAAGTTAATTGTACAATAGCACATTAATATTACTAGATGCTTCGGCCTGGCATGAGAGCAGCTATGACAAACACCCACACAGAGATATGCATACGTAAATGCACTGTATCAATCCTCAGTTCTTTAAGCCATTATTCTTTCTAGAACAATTAAAAAAAAACATTTAAAAAATCTTAATAGACACATATTGTTGTGGCTGTTAACACTAAGCAAAAGCATTCTTAACTTTTCTGTTGCGCATTCAACATTCAAAATGCTAACACAATGTAAAAGCCAGCTGCTGTGCTTAAATGATGTAGAGAAATAAAAAGCTGAATATGGCTGCAATAATTTCTCATGCTTCTCCTGATCCAAGTAATCTTAATCAATGATGCTGAGGTCTAGGTTCTACCATCCCGCTGAACTGTATGCTCACAGTGGAAAGATGGATGGCTTCTCCTATTAAGATCTTAAATCTTATTTTGATTTTAAGTACTGTGATGTAGAGGGTTTTGGTGGTCTCCCAGCAGTTGCATGGTGTTGGAGTCATATTTTCTCTGTATCTTTAAACTAAAAACTTTTAATGGCCTTTTTTAAGGACGGTATGCAGTGTACATTGCTGAATTTAAACATGACAGAGAATATATTTATCCAGCATTTTAATTTTTTTTTTTTAAATGGGCGAACGGTTTATTCGCCCATTAGAGATCTGGTCATAGAATGAAATGAGCTGTATTCACATTTGTGGTGAACTCATGAATGATTTAATGAACTCTGCTCAGATTGGCTGACATACAGTGCGATGATCACACAGAAGCAACATGTCGAATTAGCCACAAACAGGAGCAAAAGTGAACCTCCATGTAAATAAGCTACACCACTGTACTATTTTAGCTATCCTAGCTATTTGAGGCTTGCTAGTAGCCAGTGTTATGTATACTAGGTACTCGCTTTCCATCTGGGCATCAATTCACAAGTGAATTCAGGTTTTTTATTTTTATTTGAGATGATCTGCCTTAACCAGCCAACAGTGATAAAATAACTCAGCATGGCTTTGACTTGGAAGTGGGAGCTGTTGTTAGCTACCTGTTTGCCAGTTTGTTTTGTGAAATTTCAGTTCTAACTTAAACTGTGCTACATTTACAACAAGCTATAGCACTTAAGGTGGAATGGAACATTCAATTAAGATTCCAGGAAGTGACCAGGAAGTCAATTTCAGCCTTGTTTAAAAATGCCAGTTCAGATCCTTGGAAAGGGTATTAAAAGTGCTTATTAAAACAACATTGTCTTCACAGCCTGGACTGGTAGATTCCCTCATATAATCCGCCATTTTCCTTGCTGCTGCTCCGCTGACAAATGTAAAGAGAAAGAGTATCCTAAGAGAACCTGGTGAAGGACTTGTCTTCTGAGGATGTGAATGCATTATCTACTGTTGTCATCATATCTTTATCAGTGTAATGTTGATTTTGAGCGTGACCCCTAATCATTGACTCTGGCCTACTTTTCTAAGGGTTCTATTGTCTAACAGACTTTAACCTGTGATTATACTGCTTATGAAGGAGAACGGTGGAAAAATAAAAAAGTAATAAAGCAGTGCAGGTGTGTGAGTGCCTGTGTGTGTGTGTGTGTGTGTGTGTGTGCGTGCATGTTGCAGAAGATAAATCACAAAAAACGAGCAGGTGTATGGGCGTGTGTGTGGGTGCCTGTGTGTGTGTGTGTGTGCGCCCGGGTATATTAAGGCTATATGAGGTGGACTGTGTGTGTATTTGAACAAAGACTGCCAAGACGGTCAATCAGAGGCTCAAGATGTGTGTATGTGTGTGTGAGAAGGAGAGAGAGAGAGAGAGAGAGAGAGAGAGAGACTACTCCTCTTTTGCAATGGAGCGTGGGCCTATTTTGTGAGTGGTTCAGGAGGTGATGAGGGCAAAGGGTTCAGCTCAGCCGCCGAAAATGTTCCATTATGTTCCAATTACCGTTGCAGCTGACGCGCGTGGCAGCCTCACACTCCGGCAGGCCTAGGTAGTGCTGGAGAGAGGGAACGAGGGAGGGAGGGAGGTAAAGAGGGAGGAAAGAGAGTATTCATCCTCCGTCCTGTCTCTAGAGAGTTCAGTGTGTGTTTGGAGAGGGACACACAGGGGTCATCCTGTCCCCTATTTGTGGGTACAGTATGTGGGTTCAGTGAGGAGGCTGTCTAGGGGAACAGGGGAAGGGGCAGAGAGGGAAGGAGAGAGAGAGAGAGATGCTCATGTTCAGTTACTGTGAGTTTTGTCCCAGTCTCCAGCACCAATGCAGTCTACTGCAGCCTGCTGTTTGGTTTATATGGCCTTTTATTAAAGCAGTGATTCCCTTTTTTCCACCAACGTTCCCAGTCAGCCAAAGCCCTGTGTTTTATGCTGTAGCTCTGAGGCTAGAGTAGCTAAAAAGTCATGGGAGCATATAGACAGCGACGAAGGAGGCCTTAAGTAGGGGGTGCTGAAATTTTAAGCAGCATATACGTAATGTATACACGACGTCATGCAAAATGATCTGATTTGACCGTTTCTGAATAATTTACATCAAACAGAATGTGTCATAACATACTATAATGAGGCGAGAGATGACAAAATACACACATAACTGACACATCAAACCGCTGATGCGCACCCTGCGCACTCTGCTGTCTCTCTCATGCAAATGAAGTGGGTGGCGACCAATCCGATTGTTGATATGTGTCAATTCAACATGTCATGTTCCGAAATTTTTTTACAATTTTTAGGGGTAAAAACCAATAAAATAATAATAGGTCACTTTGTGGATCAGTCCTAGCCTATAACTCTGCATCCTCTGTTACTCTGGACTATGAGTGATTCATGGTCCTGCAAGAAAAGACTAATAGTGAACACTCAATAAATTATTTTCTTATGGGAAAATTAAGGAGATTAAACAATAGGTCACGTAGGCTGTAACAGACATAGACCTACACTGGATCCCATTGGATCTCATTGGAGACCTGCACATCCCATTGGAATGACAACAGTAAAGAGTTAATAATAAACAATAATAAAAATATATAAAAATCTCTGGATGGGAAAAATCCAGCATTAACTGAACGGTATGTAGCAACAGCAGTTTAGTTGCACAGATAGTTATGAAACTAAGTGTGTAGGTTTGAGACTGTGAGATATGCAAATGATTCACGTTTGATGCTGGGTCGCAAATCTGTTGTAAGCAAGGACGGGCCATATTGCTTTACTGAACTAACACAACAGCCACAATTGCGGACATTCAGCTAGTAGTGATGCCAGCACCATTGGCAGACGGCTGCATGACACAGGACCACAGAACTACACAGCCTGTTACGACGACTGCCCTTAATATCATGCCAAAGACTGCAATGGTGTCATGCCAGACTGTTGTGGAGTGACTCGGAATGGCAGCGTGAGGAGGCACCATGGTCAGCACCCAGATGAACAGTTTGTTCTCACACATCTCATGTCCAGAAGACCTCTTGTCATGCCACCTCCACCCCTACCACAAAATCTGCAGAAGCTGCATGAGAATATTCAAACTGCATGGAATGGATTATCACAGGACACCATTAGGAACATCTACAACTCAATGCAGAGACGTCTGGTATGTTAATATGGCGACCCAACACCATACCGAGAGACACTACTTCTGTATGTGTAGCTCAGTAAATAGTGCCCATGTCAGTCTAAATTTATCATCATTTATTGTTCCTGGTAACCTTTATCTTCCTTCCCAATAGCACTGCAATACAACACTTCCTTCTGGGTGCAGCCGTTCTTTTGCTAACGACTGTATATAAATGAAATACAGAATAAAAATACAAACTCCAAGCACACATAGGCTTTTAATAGGCCCTAATCATTTGAAACATTACCAGTGAGTCAGGCCTAAATCATCTCACTTGCATCCAACCATGCCAAGTTAAATAATCCCAAATTGCCCAGTTCGGTCATAAAAATTAAAAAAACCTACTGACAAACTTCAGGCTTAAGATTGCAGCAAACAGTACTGTAGTAAAAATACTATGGGCTTTAGAGCTGCAGCCCAGGCTCCCCTGCAATGATGACTGCGGATGGAATAATAGGAATAAACTGGAAAATATGCTTCCATATTTATGCTGACGTACATTTGTCCTTCTGGATTCTGTGTAGTTTCAGAGGAAGTTTTGTTTTAGGCTGCATCACAGACATCAATTTGGGCCACAGCACACAAAGCAGACATTTGGCATCTTTACTTCAAGTATACTGTAAGTGGAGCTGAGCTCCGGTACTATAATTTAAAGGAGACTATTCCATGTGATAAGCCATGCTAAGAATCACGCTTCTTTACTGGTGTGCTGCATGTTTATTATATTCGCTGAAGCTGCTCTTCCTCCTGAACATGTGTTCAGCCTATTTTTACAATCACACAAGTACGTTTTTTCAAACCTCCCTGCTGTCAAAGCTACATAAATGATTCCATGGTGCCTCTGCTTTTAAAGAAACATAAATGATTCTGAAGCATGCTAATATTCTGTAACAGCTAGCCTACGTTACGTAGCCTGCAGGAACAGATCTCCCTATCAGGAAAATCAACAATATTGTTTCCTAATTGTTGGGACCTGTTAACAAAGATTTCCTCCTCTGAAAACTGTTTTGAGAATGAGTGTCATATGGTACAGCAAAAATTTAATTGTAACTATTAATTCATTTATTTATGTAAATGCTGTAGGTAATAGTTTTACCTGAATTACTGTTGAAAGATTTGGAATCAACTGCCATATACTGTAATAATTGCTGTCCAATAGTAACTTATAGATTGACATGGGCACAATAGTAAAAGTAATAAAACTGTATAATAAACTGCAATTATCTATTTATACTAACTTATTGCCAAACAATAAAATGTTTTGACATTTTTTGATGCTTTTTTAAGTACTTATGGAGTCATGTACAGTGCCATTAACCATCAAAACTTTTACAGTTCCTATAGCAAACATTTGGTGGACAGTGGATTTTATGGTATGTTTTGGATCACTGTCCTCTTTTCACCATTAGTTTCTTGGTAGTAGAATTTGCTTTGAGAAAGCCAGTATTTAGTGGAATCCATACTTCCTTCTACCTGTGCAATGTTTCCTGCACTACTGGCTGCTACACAACCCCAATAATATAATAGTGTTACCTTCATCTTTAACAGGTGATAAGGTGTTCACATTCTGCTTCACAGTCACCAACTGAACACTTTGTCACCTGTTGAATAGGGTAAACCTATTATTCTCACCTTTGGTGATTGTGCCCATAAAGATTAATTCATTTTTACTTTATCAGTCCATAGCACCAAAATGCATCTGGTTCCTCTAGGGGTAGTATTCCATACTCCAAACATTAGCTTTTGTGATGAGGCTGCAGGTAAGGCTTCCTTCTGATGACATGATTCATGAAGATCGTGTTTAAACAAAGTTTTTTTTGCAGGTCCTTTAATGTCATATGAAGGCTTTGCTCTAACTGTCTGGCAAGTAAAAGTAGCAGTTCTATATGAGAGTTTTCTCAGCTTTCTAGATCTTGCCCTGACTTTCACAACAGCCCCTAACAGTCATTTCTTGACTTTTTAGAGAATGAAAATTGCGATTCCTTTGCTTTGTATGCATCAGTTAGCTTTATGTTTCCAAAAATTGTTCAGCAGTGTTCAGCCTTACTAGCAAAATGACACTTAATACCAATTTACATACTGCTATCACATGATTTGTGATATGAATTAGTATCAGTGCACCAGCATAAAAGCAATTCGTGATGTGATTGCCTGGATTCAAAATTGTGCACTGGATACAATTTAGGATGAACTCAGGATGCATCTTTTCCAACATCAGTGCATCTATAACTTATGATTTTTTTAAAGGTATAATTAGTAGAAGTCCTTTATGAAAAGTGACCAATAATATGTCACCAATAAATTGATATTTAGACATTTAAGTTGTTTCCCTCTCTAAACTGCTTCTCAAGCACGCTCTCTCATCTCCCCTGCTGTCAATGGACGACACTCATTAAGCCTCTCATCCAAGTCTTGGGCAAGTGGGAGACGTGTCTGTGCGGCAGCTTGCAAAGATGCGTGCTGCTGCTATATCGTACACATTTAAGTATTGACGTTGAGCATGGAGGTATCAGCTTCTTATTTCTTCTTCCTCCCTCTCAAATCTGGCTAGATCCAGTGGTTCCACTAGCAAGAAGACTGGTGGGCAAAGTAATGCAACTTTTCATGCCTTGCTGGCTAACAGTTCAGTTCATTCTAGGGCAATAACTAAAAGCCATGGTGTTATTTGCTAGTCTTTTGCATCGCATTGTGTTGAATCACTTTATGTTGAATGAAAAGCATTGGTCGCTGCTTCACATGTACCAAGTCTGATTATTCCACAGAGTCCAAAAGTGACAGACTTAGACTCTATAGATTTATTGACACAATGTTGTCAAGATTGTTGTCTAATTATAAAATTGCAGAAGTTAAAGAATACATGGCAGAGCAGAGCAGACCTGGAGGGCTATGAATGATGGGGAGTAACGTTACATTTCAGTAACTGTATCTAGTAGCATCTAGTAGCGTTTCTGTGGGGATTTCGCATGTTCTCCTGTGCCTGTGTGGGTTTCCTCTGGGTGCTCCAGTTTCCTCCCACAGTCTATTGCTGCCATGTTAAATGGAGGTGCTAAATTGCCCCCACAGAGTGTGTGAGTAAAACTGTAGGTTGGTGTGTCTGCCCTGCAGAGGACTGGTGGCCTATCTAGGGTGTTTCCTGCCTTACACCACTGAGCACTGGGATAGGCACTAGCACCCCCACCACCGACCGAGAAGTATTAGAAGGTGAATGAATTAATGAATTCCCTCAAGCAGGAGCAGAGCATTGAATTCCCTTCACTGATATGAATGGGATGTACCAGTGTACGCACTGTTTAGTTGCGGTGCTGAAAAGAAAATAGTGTTTAGATCAAAGACTTGGTGTGAAGGTCCCACTTGGTTAAAGAATTGCAGACTCCATGCAAACAGGCAGCTGATGTATCGGATCGCTGGCAAAGCACCAAGATCTGTATCTCATGGGCCTCAGTGATGGAGATGCTCATCCCTAGTATGAATAGGCGCGTGCGGCCTACGTGAGGGAGTGTGTGTGTCTGTGTGCAAATGTCTGCATGTGGCTAAAAGCCAGTGGACCAGGGAGTTTTTTCTTCTTCCAAACGAGGACTTTGATGAGGAGTGAGAGCGGTGTTGAGTCAGTGTTGGACTGGCGGACACTGCCTGTCATTTCTGTCCGTTTACGTCACATGACTGGCCCGCTCATTAAGACTAAAATAGATGGATTTGGTCTCGGGGCTATTTTTAACCAAGTTAAAATGTTGACGTGAGAACCTGCCTGTCTCTCTCTCTGTAGCTATAGCTCTCTCTGCCTACAATTAGTGTAAAAGTTAAAAGAAAGGAAAAATAAAAGGTGTGCTGGAGTTTGAAACATTTGCCTAACTTGTCAAAGTTGTAAGTCATTTTAAGCGATCAATAAAACTCACCAAGAAAAATATGACTGGGGAGTTTTTATGGCATTGACCAGTCAAGGCAGTGGAAAGATCAAAGAAAGAAAGAAAGAAAGCAAAAAAGAAAGAAAGAAAGAGAATGAAACAGAGGGAGTAAAACAAAGAGAGAGAGAGAGGGAAAAAGAGAGGAAAAGAAAAAACTAGGGAAAATATTGGGTCCTGAAAAGTCCACCCACAGCTGCCTCTTTAAAAAACTTCATTCTGTTTCCCGGTCCTGGCTCTGTGTGTGTGTGTGCGCGCGCGCGCCTGCCTGCGTGCGTGCGCGTGCGTATATGTGTGTGTGTGTGTGTGTGTGTGTGTGTGTGTGTGTGTGTGTGGCTCCGTCGGCTTTGTCCCTCAAAGAGCTTTTTTTCTTCCTTTTGCTTTTTTTCTCCTCTCTTTTTTTTCCTGGAGAGAGAGGCTGGCGCCAGCAGTCTGGAACAGGGCTGACAGGATTTGAATTATAGAAGTCGAGCGGGAGGGGAGGGAGAGGAGGAAGGGAGGAAGGGGGGAGAGAGAGAACGAACGAGGGGGAGCGGGAAAGAGAGAGAGAAGGCGAGCAGGAGGGGGGAGAGAGAGAGATTCAGTTTGTGTGTGTCAGTTGGTGTGTGTATGTGTGTGGGTGATTGAGTGGAGCACAGAAAGGGTTGTTATTTCAAAGGCACCAAGCCACACAGGCGAATCGTGGCGGCTATCTCGCTCCACACTTTACCAACCGAGATATAAAGAGCCAACAGTGTAATTTCAATCATCGCTCCAGCTAACATAATCGCGCTAGCCTTAGTAATAACGGGGCTCGGCCAGTAAGAGCAAGTTTATTTTTATTCCCGGTCCATGATTCACGCTCTTTTCCTCATTGGAGATCGTTTCCAATGTTATGGATTAAGATTTTTTTTGTTTCTTTGGTTTAAAACTGGTTTAAATTCTTCTTTGTTCCGTTTTAAATAAAGCTGTCTATGTCCGCTTCATGTATGTTGCACGGCGTTGGTCTAATTGGGGTGTAAGAAAACATTGGCACACTTTAGTATCGCGGTATTATGTTTTGTGGTGCTGTTTCCATTTTTAAAAGCACTGTATAGATTTTTAATTAATAGCTTACATGCTAAATTGATGACAGATAGTGGTGGGTTTGTGTTTAACTCCTGTAGTCTATCTTCAGTCATTAGACTCTTAAACTCCAACGTAAACAAGTAGTGCAAAGCACATTGTTAACATTAGCATTAGCTACCCTGCACCTTTGGTGGTGTGTTTTTGTACTATGACAGTTTTTCTAAACTTGCACAGTGCTGATTTATAATTAATAGCTAGTTTACTCGCTAAGATTGATGGCAAATAGTGGTTCATTTTGTATTTAACTCTCGATCACTAGATAGTAGTGTTGTAATCTACCCATAGTCATATACCCTTCAACTCTAACTCCAACCCCTGCGACCCGTCTTCAGTATTTAGACTCTACCACTCTGATGTAAACAAGTAGCATAAAGGCGCATCACTAACGTTGGCATTAGCCAACCTGTGCATTTAGTGGTGTGTTTTTATATTATGACAGTTTGCCTAAAATTACACTGTATTGATTTGGCAGAGAGTTTTTGTGTTTACCCCCCCTATCACTAAATAGCAGTGTTGTAATCTATCTTCAGTCATTAGACTTCTCGACTCCAACGCAAACAAGGAGCGTAAAGGTGTATCGCTAACATTAGCATTAGCCAATCTGAGCAGATGGTGGTGTGTTTTTATACTGACAGTTTTCCTGAAATTATTTTTTAAACGTTACAGTATTACATTTTGCTTAAAGTATTGCAATATATCACAATTTATCGAATCATAACCCCTGTATCATGTTACGCATTGTATCGCCAGGTTATTGCTAAAACACAGCCCTATTTCCGATGCACATTCGAAAACAAGAATCAATCCGAACGGGAACCAGCTTAGTTCTAGTTCACTTTCTGACGACTTTAGAGACAGCTGGAATGTCATTATAACCCAGATTAATTATCCAGTTGCCTTTTTGCCTTGACACCCTAAAGCACCTTATTTGGTTAATTAGCCACCTTGCTTACTAGCTATCATATGAGTAAGCTTAGATGTGCTGACAGCCCTGGTGAAAAACAGCACAGCATGCTTTCCAGATGGTTTATGCTGGACTGGTGCTGGTTTAGCTGGTCACCGATCTTCCATCATACTGGCTGACCAGTATACCAGCTAAAATCCAACATACAGCTGCCAGAACAAAACCTCAATTTTTGTGGGTTTTTTTTTTTTTCAGTTTTTGACATAATTAGAAAATGCCTGTGGTCCTTTCACTTGTGTGTTAATTTCATGATAAATGGACCAACAGGAATTGCCCAGAATTATGTGGAAAAATGTCTGGCTCCATTGACTTATATTGAACGTAAAGTATATTTTTTCCTTCTTCTGTAAAGTTATCGTTTTATGAACTTTTGTTTCATCTACAGCAATGTACTGGTTTGACCAGTGAACAGCCATGCTGGTCTATGTCTTATTCGACAAAGGACAATATTTTTCCATCAAGGGTGAAAATATAAGTAAATTAGCATATGTCAACATATCATCACTGACCAAAGAATGTATTTCCAAAATGACAAAAACCTAATATAATTCTAATGTAATTCAATGAAATCTGACAATGGAATCCGAGTCCAGTTTTTCTATGGACAGCGACAGTATTCCAGTTTCCTTTCTGGTGCACTCATTGGTCAGTTATTAGTGAAAGTTGACTTTTTACCTAGAAGAGTAAAGAAACAATGGCCTTTAAAACTAAAAATATAGTGTGGCATCCGTCACAGTTTGCGCAGTTGTGAGGAGTTTAGGGTGGGGCCTTTCAACATGGCATCCAGAACTTGCCATATGTTAAAATGTTTGTAATTAATTAGAGTGATTGTAACTGAGCAGGGTGGGTTACAGTGCTGAAAGAGTCTACCCTCCTCAGATATTGGAAACTCCCCATTACCTTGGGTCTTGTCCTGGGGTAGCCATGGATTGTAACGTTAAGTTTTGTGAGTGTAGTTCAAAATATATATAGTGAGCGGCAGTGATGATTAATAGTCAGACTGAAGCCTAGCCACTAACAGGCTGCATGCCGCTATGATGTAATCCTTGTTTAAGACCAAATACAACTTGCTCGGACACAAGTTGCAAGGCACCACGAAACTGCTGAAACTGCGATCACTTACACCCTGTGGAATGCAGCTCTACAGCCTAAAGGGTTGCTAGCTAGGCACTTCACCCCAACGTCAGACTCCTTTGCTGGGGAGCGGCCCATGACCACAGAAGCACAGGTGTTCCCCTCCTCCATCACCACAGAACTCGCCACAACAAAAAAGTTTGAGGTTTGGAGCTCCCTAGCTTTAGCATTGCCCTCAATGGAGGAAGAGTTATATACATCACACTGTAAATACATATTTGACATGATTCACCAAACATGTAATGCCTCTTGTGCACTGAGCAGGTTTCCTATTCTCATTACAGTTCTCCCACACGTGATTTCTCAAGCATCTTTACTCATTCAGCTTCAGTATCCACTTGAAAGTAGTTTGTTTAATGAAACCAGCTGTTATTTATATGTTTTTAGAATTCTAAATGTATTTTAAGAATAAAACATTTAAATAAATAACAAATAAAACAAAATTCGCTTCCCTCTCCTGCACAGGTCAGCTCAGACATGTTCAAACAGTCTGAGTAGTAGCAGATAAATAGTGAAACTGGCTGTGTGCACACTATTTCAACGTTCTTATGAGGGGTATTAGACGAGTGACAAGTCCATGTCAAGTATCAACACACTGAGCCCTGGGGAACACAGAGTAAAAAATTAAAAACTGTATATGAAAATACACTATGCATATTATATTAAATAGACAGCGAAGCTTGAAAGGAAAATCTGAAGATATAAACATTATAAAACAGCTCTTTGTCGCAGTCCGCTCCGACTCAGAACTAGCATCGTTATCCAGCTTTTATGTGACGTTAACTGGAAAAGAAAAGTCATGGACGAACAGATATGCAGAAGGACAGACAAAGTGACAAACAGATGGATGTTTGAACATGAAAATGAAGGAAATGACAAAAAACAACCTTAGTGTATGGATAAGGACAATGACTACAGAAGCTACAGAACAACGGTCTAGCTTGCTAGCTTTAGGCTATGCTGGGTTAACCTAAGCTCAATAAGTATCTCTGACTCTTTGGGTGCAAGACTTCTGATTGTTTAGGAAATGCTTTACCCAAGATAAGGACCGCCCAGTTTATCTGAACAGAAGAGAAGTATGGTGAAATACAGCAGATGTTGATCAGACTTTGGGAAGAAATTCCTAAGACATTCTTTGTACATGTATATAGTGGCCCAGTTGAACAAGACTAACTACATTAGAATGAAAGGCTTTAATAATATTTTGACTACAGGATGGATATCATTCAAATACACAACGTCATGCTTAATACGTAAAACGCTAAAACAATAAGATTCAAAGAAAAAAACAAATACACACACATCTCATTTCAGGGAAAAGCAAAATATAACCAAAAAATAACGGAATTCGTTGTTGTTTATGATCAGCTCAGTTTTGCTCAACTGAATACAGATTTCATCAACAATAAAAAAGTTTTCTTTATTATATTGTAGCTGTTATACGTAGTATGTCTATATTTAACGTGCTGTCTGGCTTCATTCTTGTGATTAATAAGGACAATTTTATAGAAGCGTTACTCAACAATAGGACTGTCCAGTTTACATGGAGAGGTGAGAATTATGATACAATACAGCAGATATTTATTACACCATGGGAAGATATTTATAAGACATACTTTGTACATGTATATAGTGGCCCAAGAACAAAATTATTCTTATTATTATTATTATTATTGTTGTTGTTGTTGTTGTTGTTGTTGTTGTCAATAAAGTAAGTTTTAGCATTACCAAGGTGTGACCAAACTCTGAGGAGAACACTCTGGAGTTCTGTTAGGTTACTGTGAGTGTCTTGGGTACTGGACCAGTGGTCACCCAATTCCAATTTTTGGGGTGCAAAAGTATCAGTAAGGGGAAAAAACACTCTATGCATGTAAGCATGTGTACTTCTGGATTTTAAAAGTGTTCGTCTGAAACTAAATGCTCTGGGCAGCCAGGTTAGGACGTGCTGTTGTCTTTAGAGAGGCACCTAGGTCCTTCCTTCATTTCTCCTCGTACTGAAATTGTTTCAGGCTGCCAAAGGCATTCCAAACCTTAGCATCTGTTTTTACCCCCCCTGCTTATCACCCACAGTGCACTGGGGCCTCAGATACATTTGAAGGGTAAACCCATACAAGCATATCGTCCTTCTAACTAAACCAAGCTTCTTCTAATAACTGGATACTTCCAAGGCTAAATAGGTCCCTAGCTTTATACTGAAACCCGCTTACATTTACATTTAAAGGACTTCTGAGTGCAGTTTTATTGTCAGTACTAGAATATAGTAGCTACGCCAAAGCTTGGCGTTTGGTGCAGTGCATATAGAGTGGACGTGCCTTTGAAACTGCAGGCTCTGCCCGGCGATATGAAACTCTATTTTTGATCATGCTGGAACTGAAGTAAGTCTACTTCACTTCAAGTTGAAGCATGGTCGTCAGAGACTGCAGCTCAGAAGCAGCCGCGTGAGCGTGTGTTTGTGTGAATATGTGTATGAGAGACGCAGAACGGAGCGAACGAAAGAGGGAGGGAGGGAGGGAGAGAGAGAGAGAGAGAGAGAGAACAGCCTGTGCTGAGGATGGAAAAAGCACAGAGTGTTTCAGTGTGAAACGCCCTAGACCAGAAGTGATTCCAAATGTTGGGCTTTGACCGAACTCAACCAGAGGGAGAGAGGGAGAGAGGGAGAGGGAGAGAGCAAGTAAGGAGAAGAAGATTGCATCCAGAGAAGTATGAGCAGTTTTGCTAGCGAGCGGATAGAGAGGGTAATGGAGAGTGCGAGTGAAGCATAAGACAAGTAGATTGAGAGGGCCACACTGAAATAAGGGAGAAAGCCTTTCACAACTCTCCTGTGTTTGCTTTCTATTTGTCAGTCTGAGTTTCTCTCTGCTCTATACATGCTTATCTTTCCCTCTTTTCTTTCACTCCACTGCACCATTTTGCTATAAATATATGTAAATGCAGCCGTGATGTCTGTGGATCTGCTGATATTGCCTTGCATGTATGAATTATAGACCAAGAGAAGGAGATCGAAGAAGAGGAAAATAGACTGAGAGACAGCAGTGGTAGATGGGAAAAGAAGAGAAAAGCTACAAGTAACCCTCTTGTATTCTGATGGACAAAAAAAAGCTGTTATGGGTACAGTGACCAGTGCAGCGAGAGTGAGAGAGTGAGAGAAAGAGAGAGAGAGAGAGAGAGAGAGAGACCAAAGGCCAGTGAGCTGTTTTAAGTAGGCCTATTGTCTCTGCTCCTTCAGTTCAGTTTAATGAGGGTCTAACAGGGCAAGCGGTCAGCTGAGACTAGTCCAGTTCAGCTGTGGGGTTAAGGTCAGTCTACTGCTATCATGCGTGTGAAACAAGGGGAATGAGATTAGTATGAAGCCCTGAACACACGCACACATACATGCACACAGTAGGTGTTTTTCTGTTAGCACATTATTGTAGGTCAGTTCAAAAGCCAAACATCTGAACCCTAAATGATTCTAGAATAAATCTACAGTATGTATAGAAAAATGTACTGTGCGGTGATTCTAACCAGTGGGTTTCATAAGGCTAATCTAACTGGTGCTGTCAAAGTGTTGAAATCACCACTGAATATGCAAGTGTGTGTGTGTGTGTGTGTGTGTGTGTGTGTGTGTGTGTGTGTGTGTGTGTGTGTGTGTGTGTGTGTGTGTGCGTGTGTGTGCGAGTGTGTGTGATGAAAATTGATCATGGAAATTGAATGTTGAACAAGGACCAGTTATTTTCGAGCTCATTTGGAAACATATAATTTAAAACAACATTTGTAAAGTCGTGTCGAGGCTCAAACATCTATGCAGCATCCAGACCCATCTCCAGTCAATGCAAAAATAGGTGGCAACAATTGGGGTCCAAGCACTGTGAGGCAGTACACGCACTGGGACTCAAGGTTGTTTCAGAACCAAATTCCAGAAGATTGGGGCATAACTACTCACACTACTTTGACAATTGCAGGGGAAAAAAAACAATAAGAGATAAAAAAATGAAATGCCTTCAGGCTGGACTCACAAAAGCTTTCCAAAGAAGAACTTCTAAGTTCAAAAGAATGGGTCACACTCTCAAACTCTTCTTCTACAGAACACAGTTGTTATGCAGATTCTAATGTTCAGCAGTGTTTTCTTATTTAGGATTTGTTCTTAGGTAAGAACAGAATCTACCTGCACTCAGGAGCACAAAGATATGAGCAGATCTGCGGCTTAAGAATAGGCCATGAATCTGATGTAGACTTTTTTCTAAGAACCTTTCTGATGAACACATTTGGGGAAATACATTCTTAAAAGTGAGGCCTGAAATACAGTTCCCAAAAGTAAACCTAACAAAGTTAATAAGTACAAAAACTTTTACAAAAATCACCAAAACATTAATTTAAAACTTTTTCTCATTAAATGTTCCAAAGAAATTGTTTTCTTGTGTAAGATTTCTGTTACTTGTCATATGATTTATGAATATCATGGTACATTTTAATGGCATTTTAAAATCTTTGTTTTCTTTTGAAACAAACCAATTATTTAGCCATATTAAACATACCAGAGCTGTTAACCAAGTAGCTACCCAATATCCGCAACTTTACGTTATCCCTCCTAAACGTATTTATTTACTTTAAGGTTACCGTGCTAACATGGTAGCATCAGATTTACCTGCTGCAGTGAGGTATATAACTTTATGCAAGGTTAAAAGTTCATCACACTGATCTGAAATGAGACACTAACCACAACCCTCTGCTGCCATTATATAGCCCCTCCCATGCATGCACACAAAGCCAAAGAGTGGTAGAGTAAAACACTGTTGTTTCAAGACAAACAAATGTTTCAAGAGACTACAATCTCACATCCAAAAGC
This sequence comes from Prochilodus magdalenae, assembly GCA_024036415.1. Classification (NCBI taxonomy): domain Eukaryota; kingdom Metazoa; phylum Chordata; class Actinopteri; order Characiformes; family Prochilodontidae; genus Prochilodus; species Prochilodus magdalenae. Next base: position 1,700,395 of record JAMWET010006936.1, on the reverse strand, counting down.
CCAGAAATATGTCTCTGGCTGGTTGTTTATGATCTTGAGTGTAAAAAAATAAATTAATTAATTAATAAATATAAATTAAGTAGTGCATTATTCTGCATTCTCCTTAAACTGTGCTTAACAGCAGTTTATTAGAAGACAGTTAGCCTCTTATCTACTATTTCCAATAGACAGTTTATCTTGTGTTCTTGCATTGTTGATTTATATTAAATATTAAAGTATAGTACATTTAGCATTTCTCAGCTGCATATCAACACAAAGTCCCACAAACCAGCCTGGATACAAGATATAATGAATGATTAATAACAACATAGAAGTGTTTTACCAGTTGTGTCTATTCTGTCTATTCGGTCTGTCAATTTTCTCAGAAATGGCTTCATGACGGCTACTCATACATTCAGGCCAATAGTATTGCATTATCTTCACACCAAAATAGCTATAGCTTGTTTGGTGACACTGACATTTAATCTTGACAAACTAACATGAAGTAATGCATAGTTAGCAGTATTTACTGACTGTTACATGGAACCATGTAGTTGTTACATACTTAGTAAACATGTAGTGGTTATTTGCCTACCTAGTATTAGTTAAGCGACACTCATGTAACACAATGTAAAGTGGTACTAATGGCTTCATATCTGAAGCAAGAGTGGAGCTTGATTTTCTATATATCTCAGAGGCGAAAGCTTTAAGCGCTGTCTGATAGGGTTGCCAGGTCTTGCACAGTTGCTAGGGGTTCCATTTTCTTTCTGTCTTTTAATAATTGCTTTAAACTCTCGTTTTGGAAACCCATGTTTTTTCCCCACTCATTTCCCTTTGACTTCCTCCTTCTTGGTACGAATGAATTTTCTTACGTCTGTGAAACATCATCACTTGAGCCAATTTTGATGCACACGAGAAAGAAATTAGCAGGGCAGCTACAGTGTGTTTGGGTATTTACTTGCGCGAGTGCTGGCGTCTGTTTGATGGGGAATACTGTATGTACAGTGATGCCTTTTGGGAACAGCTTTGGTTGGTCACTAAAGTGTACTTAATTTAAATAAGCATAGTATATTTCTTTGCACTTATGATTAATGTACTGAAAGTGTGCTATTTTCATTTTTTTCAATTCTATTTTTCATGTACTTAGTGTGCTAAACATATATCACTAATTCAACAGAACTAATTCTACATAACTGTACTATTTTGAGACACAATTATAATTCAATTAAGTATACTTAAGCACATATTAAGTACATATGTTGTACACTGAATATATTTTTTTATCTGGGAGTGCAAATGAGAATACTTATATTAGGCACATTGTGGTAATACTGGGATAAATGTACTTGTAATTATTACATTTGTAATGTTTTTATATTGCTCTTGTATTTAACACACAAAACAATAATGTGTGTGAAATGTAATTGCTGCTATTAAAATGCAATTCTAGTGCATTAAAATATACTTAATTTCTATGTTTCTTTTGACACTGAAAAGTGAATAACTTGGTTGTACCTGAATCAGCTTTATGCTGGATGCTAAAAAAAAGGAAGACCAACAGTAAACAGATCATCTTGATTTCGAAATTCCACTGACAGCACTGGAAATTTTGTGACGAAATTTGACAGCTCATCACGTGAAGGACTGAACCATCATGTGAGGATCATCTTCCTGCTCTTGACTCTACTAGGCCTATCATTGATTTTCTCATTAGTGATTGGCAGCTACATTGGCCTCTTGGCACATGTCTTTAATTGCTGTTAGTCTAGAAAGACAGAGGAGAGAGAGGGCAGGTCAAATTAAGGTTACCTTGACCGCAGTCAGGAACACCATGGCCTACAGCAGAGGGAAGGGCCTAAAGGGTAGAGGCATAAGGTGAAAACGTTTATGGGGGGAGGGAACATGAGAATAGTCACAGACATAACAGTCCGTAAGGTTACAACATCAGGTTGTTTTTCAGTTATTGTCTCCTGAATAACAAGTGTTGCCATTTTCTTAGAAGGATACAGCAGATTCTGTATATGACCTGAAAACTAACCGCCAAATTACTGACTATTGAGTATTCCAGTTATTTGAGAAATGATAATTATTGTAATATTTAGATTCAAATGTTTTTAGTGAATTGAGATTTTCAGTACATACAGTAGGTTACTAATTGAAATTTGTAAAGGTCTGAAATAACTCCTTCTCCAGTATTATTGCAAAACACACGTGAGAAATGACAATGACAGTTCTTCTTGATTCACTGGTATTGTGACTCTCATTGTAATTCGTTTTATAATGGAAAAAAAATTTAAAGAATTAAAAGTCTGGATTAACTTGACTTTTTGTTGTAAGTTTGTTGATTTTCACATCCTATACAGTAAACAAATTGTATGACAAATTTATATTTATGTCCTTAGTATCTAAAATACTGAAAAAAGGATATTAAATGTGCCATAACCTTTTTAGGTTTCTTTTTTCTCCAATATATTAAATTTTGCTTATAAGTAGTATCTGTGCAGAAGTGTGTTCTTTGTAGAGAATGTGTTAACTTACATTCACTTACGTTCAGACAGTTTACCCAATTAAGCTAGTAATCACAAAACGCCAGGAATGTAAACAGGCCTAATAATTATAGCTATTAATGAGCCAAAAAAAAACAGGAAAGTGTTAAGGGTTTAGTAAACTTGTTATGCGGTTTGATAAACATCGTAGTTGGAGATTTACCATAATAATATTAATATTAATATTTCACAGATGTACTGTCTACATAGATCACCATTGGAAGTACTTCACACAGACTGTCAGGTCTCATGTTGAGTTTGTAAACAGTCAGATGTGCGTTTTTTTGTTTAATTGCTGAAAGATCTTTTTTATCCTTTATTTAAACAGTCCGTTATAAATATTGATATTGAAATATTGATTGAGGGGAATATCTCTGCTTTCTCTCTGAACTGTTTGTAAAAACTTTGAAACAAAAATGTAAATCTACACAGTGTAAGTAAACATACTCATACTATTCCAATATCATGAGGTCTATGTATGCTAAATATAACATGCCTCTTATAACATGCTAAATGCTAAATCTAAACATGCCTGTAAATGTACAACAGTCCTTGAAACAGCTTTTAATACACACTATAATCATATAATACTAATACTTTCATATATTTTTATTAATTCTTAAAACTTTTATGGCATTACTTTCCAGTATCATGAGGCCAGCCTATGTAAATGTTTAGCATACATGTTGTAGCAAAGTGACTGATTTTATTTATTTAAATGTACTCGTTTTTCTCAGTTGCTTTTATTATACTTTTACATATGCTGTACATCTCCTGTTATTCAGGAGACAATAACTGAAAATCAACCTTATGTTGTAACCTTACGGATTTTGTTCGTATGCACCTACAAATGCTTATCCCAGTATATGTCATTCACTAAAACATTTAGATTTGCCGTTTTTTGTCAAGTTTATCTAAACTAGCCTTTAAGCCAGAAGACACCTATTGGAATTGTGTTTATAAACCCTACAGTACCCTACAGTAAAGTGTTCTTATAGATTCAGAACAAAGCCTTAATACTAAACACACTATGTACATTGTTCAACAATATCGTATTCCCTTAAATAGTTTCTTAGAAAAGCTCCTAGGAAAAGGTCTACGTCAGATTCACGACATGTTCTTAAACCACAGAACTGTTCACACCTTTGTGCTCTTGAGTGTGTGTAGACTCTTTTCCTACCTAAGAACAAACCCCAGATTAAAAACACTGGTGAACATCAGAATTCCTTATGAAGACTATAAAAGTGGGCTTTAAGACAAAACTCTTCCTAACAACGATTGGTGAACGAGGCCCTATCATTCCAGTCTATACTCATTCCCAGTGGTGGACAGTAACTCAGTAAATGTAACTAGTTACTTTGCTTAAGTAGTTTTTTTGTGTATCTGTACTTTACTGAATTATTTCCATTTTGGACGACTGTGTACTTTAACTCCACTACATTTCAAACATATTGTTCCTGACGTGGGTAAATAGACCACAATATAGAAATATGTACACATACACTCGTGTCTGGTGAGTGTCGTTGTCTGCATTTATACAAACATAATAAATAATACATAATAAATTTGTTTTGGTTACTTTACGTTTATGAACAGAGACCTACAGATGCAGTATAGTAAAGAATAACTCATTTGTAAACCTGTTTAAAGCTTGTTTTATTCAACTTTAACTTGTAACTATGATGCAAATGAATCTTAAACTGAAACTTTTTGTTTGTAAAAGGTTATTTTATAGTTCTAGCTAATGGAAACTGTTCTCCTTCAGTGTTCTGTGCTTATGATCATTTGAATAGACATCACTCTCAGACTAATCAATGATCTTCTATAAAAACAATGAGTCTTGTTCCAGAAATGATAATAGGATATTAGAGCCATAATAAATAATGCTACTGTAACTCTCCATACTTAAGTACATTTAAAGGTAAGTACTTTAGTACTTTTACTCAAGTACATGGTTGTGTACTTCGTCCACCACTGCTCATTCCACCCCATGACCAATTTTGGAGTACCAATCCAGACGCAAAGAGGACCAGTCACAACTGAAAATTGTTTTGTCACCAGTGCAGTACATCAACGTTAGCAGATGCTCCTTTTTTGATGTAGCACATGACTGACTGTTGGAAGATCCAATATTTAAAAGACTTCACCAGTGGTGATTAGCATTTAGAAATCATGCATCTATGGACCCTTAATGAACGGCCGGTGTATACTAGTCGAGTGAATGCTAGTTTATGGTAACTACGAAAGGCCCAGTGTGAAAGGTAAAAACAGAAGGTCCTCCACTGTCAATCGAGTACATATACTAAACTCCATCAATGCTTTTCCTTCTGAACAAGCCAAACTAAATAAACATGAATAAACATGTTTTCAGTGTTCGAAGTTACCAAAGGTGCTGTTTACTACAGCACCAGTTCTCCCTCTAGTGGACATTTGGGCACCTTTAATGTCTAAACCAGCGCTGAATATTTTGGTTTTCTGAGACGTGCTAGGCCAACAGACGTAGAAGTATCCTAAGTAATACAGAGGAACTTGCATTACGGCTCCAAGTCTGGCAACGACTCCAACCTTAAAGAAAAAATGACTGAGCTGAGATTTTCAAAGCAGAAGGTTAATCAGTGGTGTTTAGTGTGTAGCAGTCTTTCACCCCTAGTAGACCTTTAATGAACGATGGGTGTGTTCTAGTCGAGCGAATGCTAGTTTACAGTCAGTATGAAATGCCCCATTTTGATGAGTCAAATCGTAATTGTGAATCACTCCTCTACTGTCGATGGAGTACATATACCGCACTTCATCAGTGCCTATCCTTCTGAACAGGTCAAACTAAATAAACATGAATGTGTTCGAACTTCGTTTTTAGACCTCGTTACCAAAGGAGCTGTTCACTAAAGCACTAGTTCTCCCTCTAGTGGACATTTGGGCACCTCCAATGTCTAACCCCGCGCTGAATATGGTTGGTGTTGAGAGAAGTGCAACATTAGATGTGTATAGGGTAGGGTAGCCATGTTGGGTCAGAAGTCCTAGAAGTATCCTAGGTTATACTGAGGGACTTGCTTTAGGGCCCAGGAAACTGAGACGGCTCTAGACTTAACAAATAACTGACCGAGATGAGCTGAGAGTTAAAGTTTAGTTGTTTTAGAAAAATGAAATTTAATAATACCATGTGTGACTGGGAGCAACGTTGGAGAGTGTGTGTGCACGCATATGTGTATGTGTGTGTGTGAATTCTGCTTGGGTGTGTGTGCGTGTGTGTGGACGTGCAGGGAGCAGAGGCTCTGGGAAAAGGAGCGAGAGAGAGAGAGAGAGAGAGAGAGAGAGAGAGAGAGCATTCTTTCCCGCTGAAGTCACCCTGTCTGTGGCGATGGGAGAGCAGCGCTGTCTACACACACACACAGCCGTCTCTGTGTGTCAGTGTCGGAGAGAGTGGGTGGGAGTACACCACCGCAGGGGTTTTAGAGTGGAAGGGGGGTACAGGGAGGGGGGTTGGAAAGAGAGAGAAGGGGGAGAGAGAGAGAGAGAGAGAGAGAGAGAGAGAGAGAGACTAAAAAGAAAGAAACGGGAATGAAAAGCAAGAGATAGTGGCAGGCAGGGAGGGAGATGGAGAGAGGGAGAGAGAGGCTAAAAAGGGTGCAGGTGAGAAACAGACTGAGAGAAAATAGATAGACGTGGACGAGAGTGAGAACCGGGGAGAGAGAGAGAGAGAGAGAGAGAGAGAGAGAAAGGGAGAGAGAGAGAGTAAAGCTGACCACAGTTTCGTAAATAGAAAACGAGGAAGAGCAGAAAGAGGGAGGCAGCAAAACGGAGTGTGATAGAGGGGAAATGAGAACAGACGAATAGAGACAGGGGATGCATAAAGCAGAGCCCCAGAATGCTCACTGGGTGTTAAGGTGCAAGTGGACTAAATATAATAAGACTTGCAGGTACACATTCAGGTGGTTTAAGAGAGGGATCCATGTCGGTAGTGGCAGGTATAGCCCTCCGTTCAGGGCCTTGATGCTAACATGAATAGACACTGCTTGTCTGTGGAGCAGCTGAAGCTAAATCCTAAAGCCAGAGCAGACTGTCCACATAACATAGTTATACACATATAATCACTGCGATATGAAAAGGGGAACATAGATTGTCATAAAATAGTTGCACCCTGAACCAAGTTCGGCTAGTTTGACAGATCCTACCACGTGTTCACTGACGCTAACCAACAAGAGAACGGAGTGGCTATACTGTATGTAAACATGGCTATGATTGATGCCACTGTTGCAGCTGTCAGGTGGAACAACAAGTCACAGATCACATACTGTATATCACAATAACATCTGCTCAGGGTTTAGCAGCATTACAACATGAAGCAGCTCTACAAACATGTTAGCGAAATGCTAACAGCCTGACGCTGATCACTGCAACTACAAAATAATACTTCCCTACAACCGCAATTTAAACTGTGTGTGAAAGTGATTGTTCTTCTAATGTTAACACATCTGTTACCTCAAGACACAGCAATAATGTAGGTGCTATGATTGACGTGGTGAAAACAGTGAAAGACGAAAGTATTGTGTAGTCAGATCCCAGCGTGTACCATTCTGCTGAGAAAAGGATGAGAAGTGACTCGGTTTACACTGCATTTAATTGCTTCTACTTTTCCAAAAGCCAAAAAACAGAAAAATGATACGTTTGATAAGCATCGTCAGTTTCTGAGGACTATAAGCGCAGATCAAACCTGCTAATTCTGGGCCTGACATTACTCCTGTTCAATCTGCAGTACAAAAGAACAACTAAACAATTGTACGATTCGGTAAGGATGCGAAAACGGATTGTGATATTGGGTGTCAAACGTGCATCATGGAGGCCGAACATGCTAATTCTGAACCCAATGTTTCCCTAGAGCAAGCTTTATGACTGGATGTACAACAGAACAACTAAACAAAGTGAAATTAGCCGTTGTACAGTTCAGTAGGGGTGTAACAATGGATTGTGACATCGGGGGTCAAATGTGTATCACAAAGTATGGACATTCTATTAATTATATTATCTATATTCATAACATTTGTAAATGGTCAGCACCAGTTAGCACCTCACTCCAGCTCTCCTCCTTCCTCTGAGCTTGGCTGTCATTAGAAAGTGGTTAAGCAACATGATTATAACTCTAATTTCAAAATATAGCAGTAATACAGAGTCATGGATCAGTCGAAATAAATCATGTGATAAGATATCATACTGTAACACATCTGAGGAAAAGTGATGACCTTAGCATGGCTGAATTTCTTTGACTAGTTTGACGGATTCTGTGACATATTCCTTGATGTTGACTAATAGGAGGACAGAATGCACATACTGTGTGTAAACATGGTGAAGAGAAAGAGTAAGGCCACAGATCACAGTATCATCAATCGTAACATCCCAATGGTGGGATGACTGGGAGATCATTACATCCCTACAATTTGGCCACAATTTGGCTGTAGGATGTTTAAAGAGCTGAGCTAAGCTATGAAAAGGCTGAGCTAAATCTGATGCTACTACTTTTTTTGGCGCAGTAAAAACCAATCATGGAAGCCGATCATTTTTTGTTTTGATTGATATGGTATGCTGGACTGTACTGGACTGTGTTAAATACACCCAGTGACAGCCCCAGTAAGATTTTATATTCACTACCTATTAAAACTGGTAGCTACCAATAAAAATGGACAAAAAATATTTTAAATTAAATCTGCCTCTGTTTGCACTTGCTTACAGACTGTAACCTCTTTCTGCAGGCACCCTAGCGGCTATTCCTGCAGCAGGCTGGAAACGAACGGTCATATTTTCAGATTTAGATTCATTAGAACACTGTTGGCTCTCTGTCTGTAAGTGCTGTGGCTCTGTGTTGAGCTGGTGGCGAGCAACGAGGGGTGAAATTGAAGCCTCCTTGCTCACAGACCTTAACCTCTTTCTGCAGGCCCCCCTAGTGGCTATTCCTCTAGCAGGATAGAAAAAATTAACTGGCTTAAATTCATATTCAGATGACATAGGAACACTGTTGGCTCTATGTGAAAAGATTTGTGGCTCTGTATTAAGCTGCTAGCGAGCAATGACGAGTGAAATTCAAGTCTGGGAATTTAAAGCTGCTGCGGAAAAAGGGTTAAAGTCAAGACTTTTCTTTTTTACTTACTTAAGACTTTGATTTCAGAGCCCCAGGGTTACCTCACCACAGAGATGATGTGTATGATGTGATGTGAGCTCATGATATGGTAAAAGTTAATTGCATCTTTCCAGGGAGGTTTAACTATTGCCTTGTATACCTAAATGAATGTACAGTAGCAGTAGGATTGTTTTGCTGTATGCATGCTTAAGGTATCATTAGGTAGGAGAAGTCTAAAAAAGGGCCCAGTTTGTCCTTGAGGTGAATAACAGTCAATTTGCTTTCAGGGTCTGGAATAGAAACCCGCATAGTCACATGAGCGTGTTGTTTATCACACTAAAATCCATGGGACGCTGCATTAAACAGTCTTTGGTAAAATACAAACAAATTCCCCATCTGCAACCGATACGTTTGACGGATTTCCTAATCTCGCCCTTTCAAAATTATTTTCGGAAGTGCTTCAAGCATCAGTCACGTGATCTGCAAGTTTATATTCTCTGGTCCTACTTTCCGGCATTGGAGAGCAGAACTGGGAGAAGCAGGGGTTTTCCAGAGTAGGCCGTTTGCTTTCTTTCAGTTTCTACAACCACACAGTGCTGACTTGTTCTCTAGATTGGCTGTGAGTAGAGCCCCGGCTCTCTCAGGCCTCCTCTTCTTTAGTTGTGGAGGAAGTATCAGACATTTAGTGATCCTTGAATACTACAGTACAGTAAACATTGAACTTATCTATGTGCCACCCACAAACACAGTCACTCCCAGTAGCTCTTGAGTCTGTCTTATTCAACCTAACCAGAAATGGAAGAGGATAACTCATTTTTCTCCAACACCAATACCAAAAAAGTTGGGAAGCTGTGTAAAATGTAAATAAATGTAACTAAAAATATAATGCAATGATTAGCAAATCTCATACTCCCATATTTTATTCACAGTAGAATAAAGAATACATATCAGATGCTGAAGTGAGATATTTTACTATTTCATGAAAATTATTAACTCATTTAGAACTTGATGGCGGCAATGCCTCTCAAAAAAGTAGAAACAAAAGGCTAGGAGTAAATGGTACTAATGAAAAACAGCTGGAGGTACAATTTGTAACCAAGTCACATGACTAGCTATAAAAAAAACATTTTATAGAAGCACAGTCAGTCAGAAGCAAAGATGGTCAGAGGTTTACCAACCTCTGAAAAATTGCATCTAAAAAATTGTGAAACAATTTCAGAAAAATGTTTCTCAATGTAAAGTTGTGAGCACATGATATCATCAGAAGTGTGTATGTGTCTATGTAATTACAATTATAATTATGAAATTGGGTCATTGAAAATGACATAAGTCTATTCTGTTCCCAAGCATTAATAAATACATGACATAAATCAAATGGAAGAATTGTCAGTGCATCCATATAAAATTCATTTTAGTTTTTGGGGGTTTTTTTTGCCACTAAAAGTCTACAAATATCCATATATACAGTGCCACCTTCCAAATATATATGCTGGTTAAATAACCAATTAAAAGAGGTAATATAGCTATTTTAAATTTGAAATAAATTAGTTTTTCATGATTTTTAAGAACATCAAATTGTGAATTTCAAAGTAACGGACATTTTAAATAAATACTTTAAAACTGAAAATAAAACAAAAAACTTTAAAATAAAAGACAAACTAAAGTTTAAACTTTAAAAGTCTTTTACTTACTTCTCTCCAATGTCTGGCAGCACAACCAAAAACAAAGGACTTTTATTTTGACATGCTTTTACGAAAGAGGGCCCATAAAGAAGACTCCAAGTATCCTAAGTGTAAAGTCGCGCTCATGGGCAAAGGGGTCTACCGGGGTCTTAGTGGATACAGGTTGATTTAAAATTAACCTGAAAAGTTAGATGGCACAACAGCAAGTCAAACAGTACAACCTACAAGCTAGTTGAGATTTGTAAAATGTAAAATCATATGTGTTGAATGTAATTGCATAATCATATTCAAGATTAACCGTCAAAACAAAAAGTTGGGCTCCCCTACAGCTTGTTGGTTTTCCTCTACAGAAAAAAATGTGTGCATTTATTACACCATCCCTGCTGATCTGCTGAATTTAACATGTGGGGAAAATAATAAAACATGAGGCTCATACGGCTCATTATGTGGCATCAGCACAGAGAAGAACAACCAGGAAACACAGGGCTTTAGACACAAGCTCTTTAACTGAACCACAGCAGCAGTGAGAACCGCTGCCAGCATTGGCTGAATTGCAGAGAAGCAGAGTAGGTCACTACCAGCCACACGCTTCCCGTACATGGTAGACAGCAAGGCCAACGCACATTACAAGCGCCGTCCGACACAGAACATGAGAAACAACACATACACATCATTTAGGCTACAAAATCAACTATTTACAAGGTTTAAAGTGTCTCTAACTCCGTATTCCCTCCAAGTTTGTTCCCTGTAGAGGATGTGTTAACATACTTCCACCTAGAACATCAACAAAACACCATGTGATGGGGTCTACAAACTTTTGCACACGCCCCTAAATGCATATGATAATAAGTTTGAGTGTTTAAAACGTATATCAGTACTGAAGCTAAGAAAAAGACTCTTTTATTTTGACAACCCAACTCCTCCTTCCCCTGCCCCACAGTTTAGGAAGGGACTCGTCTTCCAAAAAAGGGGGGGAAATGTGGAGGAGAGGACAGCAAGAGCTGTTCTGTTCTTCTAAACATAGCAGAGAGAAAAGAGGACGGGTTGATGATAAGGCCTTCCAGTGACCCGCCCCCCCCAACTCCATTTGGTCTTTACTCTTTCTCTCTCTCTGCCTCTCTCTCTCTCTCTCTCTCTCTCCCCCACACTCACTCTCTCCCTCACTCACTCTCTCCTTCTCTCTCCCTCCTGCTGTTTGCTGCCAGGACAGCACTGGAGCCCTCAAACGTCAGGCCGCAGTAAGGCGCTCGAGCCCTGTCTATAATTGCTTCGGTCTAGACACTGTCTGGTATGGGAAACAGACACGCACATTGAGTGGAGGGAGGGAGGGAGTGAGGGATGGTGGGAGGGAAAGAGGGAGTGCAATGAGATTAAAATGAGGTTGCACACAGCCTGTGTCCCTCCACTAGAAGAAAACCTGTCACACTACAGCGAATGGATGATGTATGGTGGTACACACAGACATGTTCGGCGCAGTTTCAGACTTCAGAGCGGGTCTGTTAGAGTCTTGTTAGGGGGGGTCTTCGGGGGGGTCAATATAAATGTCCCGATTAAGTTTTTTTCATCCCGGTCCCCATCCCAGTCGTTCAGCATTGCGCATCTACTGTTATCAAGTCCAATTCAATATTTATGTATGGTTTGTAGATGATTTGTTGGCATGTTTGTCTTTCCTGATCTCAAAAGCAAACAGAAGTTGCAGACTCAAATCTGATGACGTGGGATGTAAATCGAATTTACATGGAATTCACTGCATAAATCAAATGTAGTTAACTATTAACCCTCATCATCAAACAACAGGTGCACAAATAGTTGCACCCAGAAGGAACCAGTCAACAGGTATGAAACTGGATGGGTAGGGTTGCCATTGTGAGACATGCAAATGAATTACCTTTCATGTGATGTGAGCAAGAACAGGCCTTAGTGCTGTACCTGACTGACCCCACAGCCATGTTTGTGGACATTCAGTGAACAGTGACGCCCTCCATGAGTCATCCTGCAAGTGCCAGCACCATTGGCAGACGGCTGCCTGATGCAGGACCACGTGCACGCAGACCATTACAACACCCGCCCTTAACACCATGTGCAATGTTGTCGTGTCAGACTGTCATGAAGTGACTCAGAATGGCAGGGGGTCATCTTCAGTGATGAGTCCAGCTTTTGTCTTGGTGGACACGACCAACGAATCCGTGTGTGGATGCACTGTGGTCAATGTTAAGATGAACAGTTTGTTGTCACACATCCCACCGCCAGGAGGCCTGGTGTGGCTCCACCTCCACCCCTACTGCAAAATTGTCAGGAACCGCGGGAGAATATTCAACCTGAATGGAATGGATTATCACAGAACACCATTAGGAACCTCTACAACTCCATACTGAGACATATGCCTGTTGTATTAGCAAACATGGCGTCACCATACTTCTGAATTTGTAGTTCAAGAGGTGGCATATGGCCAGAGCCAGGAGTGCAAGTACCTGTGTTGCATCAAGGGCTGCACCAGGTAGAAATGGAAGGCCATTATGGAGAGCTGTTGAGAGGGAAGTGCAATGTTTGCAATGTTTCTTAGACATATCAACCTGCTGATGCACACACTCACTGGTACTAAACTTTATGTAAATGAGCCAAACAGTGACCAATCAGATTTTTACTCAGTGTGCTCAATAAAAGTACAACTGTTTGTATTGGTTCAGTTATACTGTGTTTGTCTATATTGTGGCTTAGACAACAATCCGACCACATTTCATTAGTAATCAATGCAGAAATCAAGGTAATCCCAAAGGCTGGATTGATCACTAATAACATGTGGTTAGTACATTTGTCAGTAGAAAAAGCCTCAACTGTGCATGCACAGTGACACTCTCACATGACTGTTTGTAAGCCACTGGTTTATAAGACTCTGCATTTGAATTATAAATTGTAGTGCACAAAATAGCCCACTCCTATTTTCTCAGCCTTGAATGTGCTGTTACTACTGTGTAAGTGTGTAATAAATGTTTCTATGTTCAACATTAAAATTTCACACTGCAGACCTTTAGATTGTTTGGTAACCTTTGAAACCCTTTGTGTCACTGTTGTGAATAGTGAATAGTGTTGTGAATAGTGTCACCAATAAAAAGTGAAAGTGATCTATTTAAACATGCCTAGCTCGGCACTGATACAAGCTTTTCTAGTTGGAGCTGGGCATTAGCCCTGCCTTGGCCCTGAGACAGTGGATGCTGTTTTTGGAAGCTGTTGCATAGATCTACTGCAACATGCTATAACATTGTCTAGGGCCTCACAACCTGTGTATTATACCGAGAGCAACATCTTAATAAAACAAAATTAAACAGGAGAAAGCAGAGAGAAAGAGAACTGTGGGGAGAGAGATGGTATTAGATTATTCATCTCTAGCTGTACTAAACTACCTTGCTTTCTTGGTGACACGGCTGAAATGGTGAAACTTAAATAGATATGAAAACGGATCAGGGGAGAGTAATTTCTCTTTGTGGTGCTTAGTTCTCTTTTTCTGGAAAAATAGGAGAAAGAATGAAAGAGATGCAGCATCATCAAAAATGGCTTTCCATTTTTACACTTTAAAATTTCAAATCAATTGATAGACTCTCATTTTCAGGCTAAGAACGCTGGCAAGAGACCATTGGAAAACAATGGCTGTTACACCATTAGACCAAGTCAGTTCAGTTTAAGCCCTGAGTGTCAAAACTCCAGCAAAACACAGGGGAAAATTAACTGTATGGTAATGCTGAGCTCTGCTAGCGTAGCTGTGGGATTTCTAGTAGTGCGTTAGCACTGAGCTAGCGGTAGTGCACATCAACTTTCTTTGGCTGTTATAAATGAAACACAGAGGTTTGAAGCTTGTAAAAGAATTCTGCTTAATTTAGAACCAGCTTATATAGTCTCTGTAGTATTTAACTATGGTAGCTGTTTAATATGCACCCCTGGTTAGGATACGGTTTGTATTTGCAGTCAGTGACTTATCTACCACTTCCAGAAGGCCTAGAGTGATGTAGAGTGAAAACAGTCACCTTGTATCTTCTAGTTCACAGCAATCAAAGCTTTTTAAAGGGGACCTGTTATGCTTTTAGTTTTGTGTGTTAAAGTACACACCTGAGAAAGAAATGTGTCTATTACAAAGTGACATCAACATGTAACACAATCTCTATTGACCCAGCTACCAGCACACTGTCATGCTTCCAGGTTCTTCCCCCATCTCTATCACTCCCCTGGACTCCAATCCCCCGAATACTCCTCTCCATGACGTCACGTTCACGTGCCCTCCAGACGCCAATCGTGCCCCACCCTCATGCTCATCATCTGCGGAGTTCTAATAACATTCCCCTGGACCTCATCAGCTATGTTTGTATTTATGTGGCTTCTCTCGCTGTTTTACATTTCTGCTTCATTATTTCTGCTTCCTACCTGGACTGTCTTTCCACTCAGATCTCATCCTCCCCTCTGGATTGTTCGCCCCAGTTTTTAATTATACTGTACAGTCTGTATAATCTGCTCTTTACCATTGCCTTGTTTAAAAAATTAATTAGTATTTTAACATTTTTTAACGTCTGGTCAGTCCTGCTGGTGTTACACAAACACAGTGTACAGAAACAGTAAAATCTGACCACAAAGTTTTGATCCAGTCTAGCGTGAAAAGTGGATAGAACATTCTAACATGTTCTGCCTGACTTTCAGGATCTGACTCTGGCTCACTGGTACAGCAGAACTAACGCTATTGTAGAAAAACCCACGGCGACTTGTAGCAACTTGTAGCAGGATGTTGCACTGACTAATCAGAACCCACAAGCAGACCAATCAAAGCCCACAGGAGTGTTTCAAACAGAGGGTGAATAAAGATGCAAAGTATAAGAAAAATATTGTGTCTGGAAAAACATGTAAATCATATACAAGCAGGTAAATCTATTCTAGTAGATCACCAAAAATTTAATTCTTAATGCTGAAAATGAGCATAATAGGTTTCTATAAGGGAGGGAGCATATTCAGCTGTTAATAGTACTGTTGATTTAGCAACAGTTTTTTGTTATAAGCGATAAGACAACCACAGGGCATTAAAACATAAGATAGCATCTTCTAATAAAGTCTGCTGATAAATAAAACCTGTGTGCCTTAACAATCTTAATTAACTATTGGAAAGCCATAAGCGTGCTTATTAAGCATTGTTTATATCATATATCCTAGTTTTCATTGATAGAAACAGACATTAATTAGGGGTCCAAAACATTAATCTGTATAAAGTTCGGATTAACCGTGACCATGAGACACCTCTCACTTTCCCTGTTGTCCAGCCTGCTCGTCCTTGGCCTTTCTCTGTGTTCGAGATCACCAAACGGCTCTAAATCTGTTTGTTTAATCCATTTAAAGTGGCACTTGTCAGTGGCAGCTATAAACAGCACATTTGACCCAAGTGCCTTTTATGGCAATTACATTCCATTCTCTTTGATGTCACGGCGTTTCATCATTAACAAAAGACTTAATTTATCGGTCGTTTAGAAAAATCCTGCCGTCTTATTGGCTGATGATTTTTTCTTATTATTGTCTGCACACCCCAGAAGTACGTTATAGTTGCTTCCACTTTGAATTCTCAAACAGATGGCAAACCTGCAGAAATATTAATATAAGTTGTGGAAATGAAAAATACTTTAAATTTTAGATTGTGAGATCTTTAGTGTCACACCCTTGTAGTGTTTAGATGCCCATACACTTCCTATTAGTCATTACTGCTTGTGTGTTATTCTGTTACAGCTAGTGACAAAGTACCATTGTATGCAAATGTTTGGTTTAATTTAGTTGATTTCTGAAGCAAAGAGAAGTAAATACAAGCTTTTCAGTAAAAAAAAAGAAAAACATGTCCTGCAAACATTAATGGACAAAAATACATTCATCATCAAAAGAATAGCTGCACCCAGAAGGAAGTGTGGGATTGTAGTGTGATTGGGAAGGAAAATAAAGGTTACCAGGAACAATAAATGATGATATGTTTAGACTGATATGGGGAATATTTATTGAGCTACACATATAGAAGTAGTGCCTCTCAGTATGGCATCGGCCACCACGTCTGCTAATGCAACATGCCAGATTTCTCAACATGGAGTTGAAGAGGTTCCTAATAGTGTCCTGTGATAATCCATCCCGTGCATTTTGAATATTCTCACACAGTTCCTGCAGATTGAGCGGTAGGGGTGGAGGTGTACTGACACCAGGCCTTCTGGATATGTTACATGTGACATCAAACCGTTCATCTTGGCACCGACCACAGCACACAGATTTGTTGGTCATTTCCATTAAAACAAAAGCAGGACTAGTCACTGAAGATGACCCACTGCCATTCTGAGTCACACCAAGACTCTTTGGTGACGCTGACATGGTGTTAAGGGCAGTCATTATAATGGTCTACATGCAGTCGTCTGCCAGTGGTGTCACAGGATGAGTCATAAAGGGATCACTGTTCGCTGAATGCCTGCAGTTGTGGCTGTTGGGTCGGTAAGGCGATCAGTCCGTCAACTTAAACCGTTCACATGTCTCACAATGTCAAACCTACCCGCCATGTTTCATTCCTGTCGGTTGATTCCTTTGCAGAATGCTTCTAGCCCTGTGATATTCTTGGGCCGCTCACTGTCCACTCACTGTTACACACACACATACTTTGTAGGCTGTGGTCCTGGTGGAGTCCTGACCATTGATAAATAGAGCAAGGGTGGGATAAGAGTTTGGAAGCAGATGAACAACAACTAAACTACACTGTGCATGTATAGGTATGGTATATATAGGTAAGTGGAGCTAATGAAATGATGGGCTCATGAAATACAAGGCCAGTAACCCTATTAAAGTGCGTGAGTGAATGTAAAGCATTGGACCCTAAGCTGTATGTTATCTGTCACCTCCTGACATGGTTTACACAAGTTTCCTTTCAGTCCAAATATATTCGGTCAGCCAAGATTCTGGTGTCCAAAATCTGCTTCTTTCTAGTTTTGCCCTGGAATTTAGTTTTGTAATGGAACATCTGAACATCTTGTAAACTGACTGTCTAAATCATCACAGACTTGCCCCAAACCAGCTCAGGTTGTTATGTAACCTCAAACAGACGAATAGTCTATGCAGTTTCAAACACTGCACAAACTGAAACAATATTATCATTAAAATGGCATGTCACATTGTGATAAAGCGCGTCCCTTGACCGGACAGTATGTCGTAGTTGGCCCTTTATGTGTAGTGTCAGGCAAGTAGCCGTGAGGCCTGGAAAAAGTACGGTTTCCACAAGCATTCTTTTCCCTTCACCTTTATTTACACACCAACAAAGATAATGTACATATTTACAATATTTACAAGTACGCACACACATATAGAGGAAAATAAACGAAAACAATAATCTACCAGCTAGAGAGGTTTTAGATCTAATGACTGCAAAGTCATGTGGATCTAGTTCTGGTCTCTGTCTTGAAAAGAGAACCCCCTCTCCCCCAGTACCCCCAATGACACCACATATGAGCAGGTTGCCCCTCCCCTGAGCTAAACCATTAGTGGATTGAGGTGATACTGGAAGCTCACAACCTCAGTCTGCTCTGTCCCACCTGGTCTGTTCTCCCCTCCTCTTCTACAGAGGTTGGACTCATCCAGGTAGGTAAAGCTAAGGTGAACCCTACACTTGCCTTCTGACCCATATCCATACAACTGAGCAGTGTACATGTAAGTATACATAATCTTTAGGTATTCTGTGATGTGTGCAATGCCTCACACCATCACACACATAGCTTGGACAGTTGTAGCAGTCATCTGGAACCTGCTTTTTGCCAACTGTTTTGATACAACAGTATGTACAGTGTCAGAAACTACACCAACAATTTACAGTGCTGGACAATTTGCCAGCACTTTGGGGTTGCAACTGTAAGAGTAGTCCTATATTATGAATATCAGCAACATTAAATCTGCAAAACTAAGACAAAACAGCACAGCACTGTTATACGGTATATGGAAATAAGTTAGTAGAGCTAGTGTGCAACCTCTCACAGTAAACATTTTGTAAGCCAGGCTCACAAAGTCAGACTTGCTAAATCTGACAGCCTCAGCCATCTCCAGACATCTTCCTCAAACTCTCTCTGTCTCTCCCTCTTACTATCTGACATAACCTATTCACTAAATCAGGTGTTTATTTCCAGGATGTCTGCACGACTAATGTGCAAACCAAAACAGCTTCCCTCCTCTTCCTCTGCTGCTGAATCCAGCCAGGTAGCCCTAGCCTCTAGAAACACACATACTGTACACACACAGGCACAGGTCTGTTTTATACAGTGTAGGACATGGAGCCTGAAGTATGTGCCTAGAGTAAAGTTCAGACCAGGCAGACCACCATTTATGTATTTAATTTCTAGACAAAACAGCGACTAAGTACAAGTTATCATTGTCAACAAGTTTACTGAACGCTTTCATCCTTGAGAGATCAAGGGAAAGAAATCAAGCTCCACTTTTGCTTCAGATCAGAAAACATCCACAGGTGTTTCTGTGCATCCTTCTATCACGAGAAGGCCACCAGTGCAATGGGTCTAAAGGGATGTGTAGCTGTAAGGACGTTGGTAATGAGGAAAGCAGTTCATGTTTTTAAAAACAAGTTCTCCAAACTGGACTGGCCACCGGAGAATCCAGACCTCAACATCACTGAATGTATGTTGAGCCGTTTAACACAGAGGTGTTTGAACCAGTACTGTGTCTGATTCACTCGCACCAGCACAACACACACAAGCACACCACCACCAAAGCAGTGTATTTGCAGTGCTGAGAATGATCCGCCACCCACACAATACCTGTTCTGTGGAGATTATAACCCACAGAAAAACATGCACCTGTATGGACTATACAATAAGTGTAAACACAAGGTAGGTGTACCTATTAAACTGCCCAGTGACTGTATATGTAATATGTATTTGTATATGATTGCCTATATTTAGCTACATACACATGTAGTATGATATGACAGCAGTTTTTAATTAAGCTATTTTTAAATGATTGTTTTTTATTATAATATGTATTATGCATATTATATGCATGGGCATTAAATACACTGCTCAAAAAAAAAAGGGAACATTTTTTAATCAGAGTATAGCATCAAATCAGTTCAACTTCAGGGATATTGATCTGATCAGTTAAGTAGTAGGGTGGGCCGTTAGTCAGTTTCAGCTGCTTTGGTGTTAATGAAATTAACCACAGGTGCAAAAGGGTTTAAAAGGACGAGGTCATTGGTCCCCCCTCACCTTTTCCCACTGATTCTTCACTAGTTCTGCAGTTGACTTGGGTCAGCGTCACTACTAGTACCATGGTGCGGTACTTGGACCCTACAGAGGTTGCACAGGTACTCCAACTACTGAAGGATGGCACATCAATATGTGCCATTGCCACAAGGTTTGCTGTGTCTCACAGCACAGTCTTAAGAGTACGGTGGAGATTCCAGGAGACAGGCAGTTACTCTAGGAGAGCTGGACAAGGCTGTAGAAGGTCCTTAACCCCTCAGCAGGACCGGTATCTGCTCCGTTGTGCAAGGAAGAACAAGATGAGCACTGCCAGAACCCTACTGCTGTGAATGTGTCTGACCAAACAATCAGAAACAGGCCTCATGAGGGTGGCCTGAGGGCCCGACGTCCTGTAGTGGGCCCTGTGCTCACTGGCCAGCACCGTAGAGCTCGATTGGCATTTGCCACAGAACACCAGAATTGGCAGATCCGCCACAGGCACCTTGTGCTTTTCACAGATGAGAGCAGGTTTTACATGAGCACATGTGACAGACGTGACAGGCTCTGGAGACACCGCAGAGAATGTTATGCCACCTGCAACATCATTCAGCATGACCGGTTTGATGGTGGGTCAGTGATGGTCTAGGGAGTCATATCCCTGGAAGGACGCACAAACCTCTACAGGCTAGACAACGGCACCCTGACTGCTATTAGGTATCAGGATGAAATCCTTGGACCGGTTGTCCTGCACCTACGCTGGTGCAGTGGGTCCTGGGTTCCTCCTGGTGCACAACAATGCCCGGCCTCATGTGGCGAGAGTATGCAGGCAGTTCTTGGAGAATGAAGGAATTGATACCACTGACTGGCCCACCGGCTCGCCTGACCTAAATCCAATAGAACACCTCTGGGACATTATGTTTCGGTCCATCTGATGCCGCCAGGTTGCACTTCAGACTGTCCAGGAGCTCAGTGATGCCCTGGTCCAGATCTGGGAGAAGATCCTCCAGGACACCATCCGTCGTCTCATTAGGAGCATGCCCCTACATTGCATACAAGCGTGTGGGGGCCATACAAACTACTGAGTACCATTTTGAGTTGCTGCAATGGAATTTGGGTTAAATGGACGAGCCTGCTGCATCATTTTTTTGCTTTGATTTTCAGGGTGTCTTTGAATTCAACCCTCTGTAGGGTGATCATTTTCATTTCCATCAAACGATGTGGCATCCTTTCATTCCTAACACATTACCCAGTCTATATGAGGAAAGATATTCTGCATGATTTTTTTCCCATTGAGATCTGATGTGTTTTCAAAGTGTTCCCTTTATTTTTTTGAGCAGTGTACATTAAAACCAATAAGCAATACATTGTGATTGGATGTATGCAAACATTGTGACTGGATGTGTGAGAAAACCATTTCCAAAGCTCTTCTCGAGGAAGCCCAGTATTTACAGATACCATGCATGGAGTTCACAGACAAAATCCAAACCACTGTTTTTCTAACTGTATTCTTCAAACCAACATCTGAATCACTCTGGTTGTTCTATATTTGTATTTATTTCCATTGTGCTATTACAGTGAGGAGTTAGAAGTTAGGAGCATACCACTAATGCTCATTTTCAGTGTCCATAATTTTATTGTTGGGGTCTCTTAGTATAGATCTACATTCTTTTTCTCAAAGCACTCTGCAAGTGCTTGTGTCTCTAAGCCCCACCTCCTCATGAGCCCAGTATGCTCTCATTGGTCAGCTTGCCCACTTTGTTCTGACCGGGCAACCGCTAGAGCTTCAGTTCTGCTGCCACACTGTCATAGCTATTCTTACAGTGGTGTCGGTTTGAGTCAGAGTCTGATTCTGAAAGTCAGGTAGAACAGGTAGATCTTCCTTCATATGTTAGACTGCTTGTTTTTTTTTTACTATCCATGTATTGTGTAGGGGTGTGCCAAACGTGCTGGCAGATCGGCAGTAAAGATTGTGTTACAAAAGTATGTCACTGTGCAAAATCTAAATCCTTAAAGGGTACAGGGTCCCTGAAAATGATAATGTTATGTTGTCCATTAGGAAAAACAGAAGAAGTAGATTCAGAGGTAAGTAATTGTTTAGCCTGCTTCACCCACAATCTGCACACTTCAATCTTAGGTATTCCTTTCGAACTAGAGCCCCACCACTTATAGAGCTCTGCCTCAGGTTGACGCTATAGCAATCTGATTTACTCGGTTGGTCTTTCATAGCCTAGCAATTGAAACTATGCCTGGAATAGCCCAGAAAAAACATTATGCCGTAGCATGTTTAGAAAATTGAAAACTGGCCTAATTTCCCCAAAAGTTGGATAAAATAGTGAATTGTTACTCACTTCTCAAACCAAAGAGGAGATCTGTAAGATCTCAGTTACTATGTGGAAGAACAACACTAGAAAAAAGCATTTCCAGAAGAAGAATTATTAAACCAAACGTTTTGCTGCCACTTAGTTTGGCATAGCTGCAGCCAATCTTGCAGGAGTTAGCCACCTTGGGACCCTGAATACCAGTGGGCTATTTCGCACACTGACCTCAGTAACTAAAGAGAAATGAGTTTGACCTTTCAGTGCTAAAATATGGCTGTTTTCTAACTTTGGTTGGTCATTGTCGTTTGGTCCTTTGGCTTTCCTACAAAGTTGGGACACTGTTGTTCTGAAAATGTCCAAAAACAAGCAAAAACAAACACACAGACACACCCACAACCACACACCTATGTGCCCATTTCAAACAGGCCCGATTCAAACACCCTCCTGTGGCCCGTAGCTAGCCTCCCAGAAAACCTTTTCATTTCTCACAGAGGCACAGAGTGGAGAAGCGGAGGGGAAAAACTGAGCATGGGGGAGGAGGAGGAGGAGGAGGCCATTGCGGGGAAGGGAGAGAGAGTGAGCGAGAGAGGAGGAAAGGAGGTAGAGGGAAAGAGAGAAGGAGGGGGGCTAGGCAGCATTGTAATGATGGAGAGCAACTCGATACTCTTGCATGCTGAATATTCCCCTGGAGGGCTTTTTCCATTACCCGAGCACAGCAGAATGGTGGAGTCGTTTGGTTTAGCCTGAGCTGCTTCTGCCTCTCTCTCTCTCTCTCTCTCTCTCAAGCCTCAAACATCCCCCTCCCTTTCTCTCACCCTATCTGTTCCCCCGTCCCTCCTCCCTTCTCTCTCCCTCACTCCTCTACTCTGTGTTTTTCCATAGGCACATTGTGCAAATGTAACCTTTCAGTAAGCCCCTCCCCTCCAGGAAGTTGGCTGGCCCCTTTGCTGCCAGGAAATATGAAAAACTGGCAGGATGCCCATTTAATCTCCAAACAGGGAGAGGGAGGGAGCGAGAGCAAGAGCGGAGGTGAGGCGGAGAAGGAAATGTTGCAGCCACACTCACCAGCAGGAAGGCGGGAGGAGTGGAGAGAAAGAGAGAAGGAGGGGGGAGAGAATTTGACTTTAGAGGGAAAGAAAATAAAAGTCACATGAACTAACTCTAACGAGAAGTCTCCACTGTGAACGGCGCCGCAAACGTTTGCTTATACACTCATATATACCAACTCCATGCCTCCAGCCACACCCAGGAGAGTCATTCACCCAGGCGGGCTATTGTGTCCCACCCTAAAGAGTCAGCTGATACTGGAGCTCAGCTTGGTTTAGCCTAGTTAGCATATGGCAAGCAAGTCCCGGAGATTGCCCTACAATTTCCTTCAACAAAGGCAGTGAGGCCGGCTTATATAACCACTCGCGTCATGCTCTCGCTAGTAAACACGCGCTCCACGTTGGTGGAACCGAGGAGCCTGCACACAGGCCAAACTGTCATCATTTCATTACAGCTAACTCTGTTAACAATGGAGTTAGACGAGGGGCTTCTCGACTCTCTGTTGTCTCCTTGTTAATCAAGGGCACCTTGAGCTGCCCGTCCTTGGGAGGGATGTCTACACCATATTGGGTTGAAACAAGGGGATTGCTGCAGCTGTACCCATGTTGCCAGGTTTTGGCTTGTGCTAACAAAAGAAAAGAAATTGCACAATGCCTCTGGCTACTGACGTCTTTGTTGTTTACTTAGTTCATACACTTTCCTTGGTGTCCCCTCTCTCCTGGTGATAACCCAACTCTTGAGTCAGTAGTGGTTTGTGGTGTTTGGTTGACAAGAAGGCCGAGCCACTCAGTTCCTGAACTCTGAAAAGAGCCAGAGAGCATGTTGTGATCCACTTGGTGATAAAAGCCTGAACAGAGATGAGGTAGATGAGGCTGACTCACCTCCGTTCCTCCCCTATCTCCGACCTGCTTTTCCAGTCACTGAACTCAGCCCATGTACTTTTGATGGGCCACACTCTTTCCCTCTCTCTCTCACTCTCTTACTCACTCCCTCTCCAGCACTTTCTGGGCAAGCTCCTCATGCTTGGTCTGGGTCAAAAACACCGACAAGTGCCCTTACTAACAGTGCCACCTGGTGGATGAGGGCCATTACTACACCAGTCACATGACTTTCCTTTTTCGACCTCCGCCACAGGAAAGTTGGTGCAACTGCACTGTTAAAATGTTGGCTTGATTTGGTTAGTCTTATTTACCCTCTCAGAACATATCAAGTTTTAAAAACAGAACTGGGATACATTTCGTGGTCCTTCATTGAACCTACTCACATATATGAATAAAACTGGCTGACTGTGTGTCATTTTTTCACATCTGGTCTGAGCCGAGGAAGTCTTGCAAGGGCGGAGGCGTTGGATGCTGGCTCTTTAGAATGTCTCGCTCACATCCTCCACCACTGCCTTATTTTGTCCACTTGGTCCGTTTCCTGGAAGCGCTTCCTCGCCTAAGACGCACTTCCTGCAGGTTGCTGCGCGATTGGGGGAAGCGGAGGCTGGTGGTACATAGCTCCTGGGAGGAGGAGGAGGTGACTGCTTTCCTGACAGCTGCTCTGAGATTGTTCTGTCGGCTGTTTTGAAGGCGTAGTAAGTGTTGGGTCGCTGAACAATAGCCAATGAGTGGACGGGCCAAATATAGCTTGCCATCATACCAAATCCACTCATAACTATTTGAGCCTTTAGTTGCCCAGATTTGAGTCAATGTATTGTACTAGATTTGGGTGTCCCAGTGCCAGTTGGGACAAATGTAGGTTTTTTATAATGGTAGATCATCGATTGTGCTGCAGACATCTAGCCACCTTCATCTTAAAATCAGTGTTGCAATAGCATGTTGCCTATTTGAAATAACATTATTATCCATATCCAATGAAAACGGTATTTGCCTTTTGCTACATGACAGATTTCTACATTTCTACAATATTTCCGGTAACTGAGCTCTGACAGCTGATATTAAAGCTGTTTGATTAATTAGCACTTGCAGATTGGCCTAGCAAATTTAGTTGTTTCCACTTTACACAGTTACTGAAACTTTTTAGTAAAATATTTCCACAAGTTCTAGCGCCTTTAAATTCAAAGTCGGAAACGTTACAAAGGCTCATGGTGGCACTTTGCCCCGTCATCAACTGAGGGGAACACTGAGGGTTCCTAACATTATGCAAAGATAATCAGAATTTATACTGGGAGCACCTTTTATTGTTCGGTGTCTAGGTTAATCCATAAGAGCCCAGACCCATTTCCCTTTAAAGGAAAGTGATGAGGGATCAGTTATAAGATTATGAGCCACTTGGTGTCTTCTGTAATTACACTCGTTATCAAAAGAAGAGTTGCACAAAGAGTTGCATCCAGAAGGAATTAACCCACAAGACTAAAACTTGGTGGGTACGTCTGGCATTGTGAGACATGCAAATGATTTGAGTTTGCTCGCCCATGTGACAAAGGTGGGCGTTATCGCTGTACCTGTACCATGATTGTGGACATTCAGCGAGCAGCGACGCCCTCAGTGAGCGAGCCTGTTTTGTCAGCACCATTGACTGATGGCTGCATGACACAGGGCCGTTCTGACGACTTTCCTTAACACCATGTCAGTGTTGCCAAAGACTGCAATTGTGTTGTGCCAGACTGTCATGGGGTGACTCAGAATGGCAGCGGCTCGTCTTCAGCTTTTGTCTTGGTGGAGACGACCAACGAATCCGTGTGTGGAAGCACCATGGTCAGCACCAAGATGAACGGTTTGTTGTGACACATCCATATATATAAAGATTCCAGCCTTGTATAATACTGATCTCTAAAGGACAGAATGTAGGGCGACCATTGTCTTTAAAAAAACAAGCTACATGGCATTACAGTCTATTGTCTTTTAGGGCCTGGACTGCTATAGAACGTAGGTAAATATGCCCCCCACATGCTCCATAGTATTTTCAGTGTTCTACCTCAGGAGTTAGCTGGCTCCTTAGCTCTAGCACTGAGGTTGAGAACCACTGCTCTACACGAGTAGGAGAACCAGTATATAACAATAGCAACTCATTCAGCTGTAACTCAGGGCCTGGTCCGGGAAGCAGTATAGGGCGTTTGTTCTGGGCGGGAGAGCAAGTGGGGGATCTCCTTTTGCCAATGTGATACTGTAAACACTCCCCATTCTTCATACCTTCTAGCTCTCACTTCAACCCCAAACATCAGCTTCCCCACCCCAAGACACACACGCATAGTGAATGTAGACTCTTATCTAAAGAGCGTCACTGTGAGGGTTAGTCTGGGGAGCAACCCCCACACTGCACCGCCCTGTCAGACACATGAAAAAAGGGGGGGCTTATGAGCAGTTGGGTTTGTGGGGGGTGTGGGGGAAGAGGGGGTACTATTTAAATTCCTCCTTTGTTCCTTTAACTTCCCCTCCTCCCCTCTCCCATCCCCCGTTCCTTCCCTCTCTCCCCCTCTCTCTCGCTCCTCGTGGAGCCCCTGTTCCCAGCCTTGTGAGGAGAGAACACAAACAGACGGGCGGTTAGGAAAGAGAGAGGGGGAGGGAGGAGTGAAGGAGGGAGAGCGAAGGAGGGGTTCGGGCCGATGGCGCTGGGGCTGCTACTTCCCGTCTGCCTAGAGAATGTGGCCTTTGTTGCTGTGGTGTTTCTTCCCAGCTCTGGCCTCTGCGTTATTAAAATCTCGTCAGCAGACCGGTCTGGAATGAACGTCACAACATCCCGACCATTCATGCATTTTTTTGGTCTTGTAGAATTATTAGATGAGGAATAAATTATGGTGTGACTGAGGATGGGTTGCACAATCAGAGATCAGACTGTGTACAAGAGCACTTAAGTATAATGAAATAGGGTGGAAGCAATATGCTAACATGCTAGCTTCTTATATAGTGGGAAGAAAAGCAGCATGCTAATCAGATTCCATTGCAGGAAATACAAAACAGCAGAGAGGGAAAGACAGAGTTCAGTTTGGATATCTGTATGCTGTACGCGTGAATCTTTCATGCAGTTCAGTTTTACAGTCAACTTTAATTAGACTGTATTGTTGGGTCAATGTGCAAAAAAAAAAAAAACAGAATGCAGTGATGTGCAAAACATTCAAACCGTATAATTTAATTGAGATACTCCAAAAGCAACATATCAAAGGTGGAAAACAAGACATTGTACTGTTGTTTATAAACCATGTGTCCATTTTAAATTGGGACAGGTTCAAGTTTACCAGTGTTCATCACCTCTTCTGTTACTGTTGGCATTAGCCTGACGCTTTTATCCAGACTTACATGGTTAATCATATTACAATCAGGCCAATGTAGTGTTGGTAGTATTGCCCAAGGACTCTTATTGGTGTAGCACAGCATAGTCACCCAGACCAGGAATTGAACCACAGTCACACACATGGTGTGGTAGCTCAATAACAAGTGGTGTTATCTGTTGCGCATCATACCAGCCACTATAACCAGTGTTAACAGGACTGTGTTAGCATTTGGGGACTGAGAAGACCACTTGCTGTAGTGTTGAAAGTGCAATATTTCCCATCTTGTATGATATAGCTCACATCAGCTGCTCAACAGTTCAGGGTCTTATTTATCAAATTTTTCATTTCATAATGCCCCAAGCATTCTGAAAGGGAAACAGCAGGAGTTGTACTATGGATCATGTTGTTGTAGTACACATCTGTAACACAAAGACATTGTCCAAAACGTTGCTCCAAAACCTGTATATATATCCTTTAGCATTAATGTGCTTTCGCGGAGGAGCAAGTCACCCATGCCCTGTGCACTAACAAACCCCACTATAATCTTGGATGCTGCCTGTTAAGCTGTCTACTAATAGCAAGTCGGTAGGTTCCTGTCTTCGTTAGGCCAAAGGATGCAGCGTCCATGATTTCCACAAAGAATTTCAGTTTTTGATTTGTCGGACCGTGAGACATCTTTCCAGTTTGCCTCAGTCCATCTTAAATGTGCTCAGGCCCAGAGAAGGCAGCAGGGCTTCTGGATCTGTATATATTTTGGTTCTTCTTTGCACGGTAAAGTTTTTTTGTCACTTGTATTTGTGGATGCAGTGATGAACTGACTGTTCACAGACGGCGGTTTTCTGGAGTGTCCCTGACCCCATGCAGTGATTTACCCTAAAAATCAGGTCTGTTTTTAACACAGCGCCTCCTGAGGGTCCAGAGATCACGCCAATCTGGTATTGGTTTTTGGCTTTGTTTCCTGCATACAAAGATTTCTCTGAATTCTCTGAACCTGAATTGTATAATGTACCCCAGGTGATGGTGTTCGTTCCTATTTTACGTTGAGAAACGTTTTTCTTAAATTGTGCCACTATTTGCCCTGTGAAAGACTATTGTGGTAAACCCCTCCCCTCATCTTTACTCTTAAAAGCCTCTCTGAGATGCTCTCTTTATACCCACTCATGTTACTAACCTATTTTCACTAAACCAAATTAGTAGTGTGATATTCCAGCAGGTGTTTTAGCAGCACACAACTTTACAAATAATTTTTTTCTGCCATGTTCTTTTCAAAATGTGTTATTAGGATCAAATGTAAAATGGCATATATTTCTCAAAAACCTTCTCCACACAATTTTCAGCTATGTTCTGGATATCTAGTTTTTAGAATACAGCTCTATTAGAATACCTTGCACTGAAGGCTAATAAAGCCAAGCAAATAACTGTTAGTAATTGGGAGAATCTATATGGTTGTATTCATAATTTATTGTTTTTACTTGAACTATGCAATATCTACTGTAATTCTGGCTGTTTTTTCTGTATCATCTTTCTTTTATCCAAAAACCTTATTCAATTTTAATGTAAGTCAATGGAACCAGACATCTTTCCAAACACTTTTGGGCCATTTCTATTGGTCCATTCATCATGCAATTCTCACACAGTATAAACAGCAGCTGGTGTGTTTAAATGTTGTATAAAAGTCAAAATGGACAAAATTGGAGGTACATGTTTTTCTTTGGACAGCGACGATATGCTACCATCTTGCCCTATCATTTTTTCCCATACCTTTTCCTTTCTTCTGTTGTAAATGGTAATAAAAAATGCATCACCACAAAACAAACAATAAACTTTCTTAGTTTCATTTTTTTTTTATATTTTGTCTTTGTACCATGTTTAAATAAATATAGAGTTAAATATAGAGTTAAATTAAATATACATCCCAGCTTTTTGGAAACAGGCATGTAGTCAGTGTTTTCACCATGTACATCAGTGTTGTTACAACATCCATTCACACTGGATTCATAAGGCTGGTAAAAAAAATGGGCGTTCAGGTTTTAATTTCAGTTTCCCGATTCCTTTACACAGGGTTATATGAAACAGGCAGCTAGAGGATTCTTTATGAAGACAGTCCTACCACATTTGATTGTCTAGACACTTAATTGAGGTTAACAGCAAGTGGGTAGCACTTGTAAAAGTCGTCAGAAGCCTCATCACAAAGAAGCACCATGACTGTTAAGATCTGTAAGGCCAGAAATAGGCTATACTTCCACTACTATTCTAATATAATGTCTAAAGCAAGCACAGTGCTTTTATTTATTATTGAACACAGACCAAATCTCTCCGCTAATGTGTTGTCATTTGTCATGTGGAATAAAATTGTTGCTCTCTCTTCCAGTGACCTAAATATTCAAGTGAACTTATATATGTCATTTAACCTTTGCAAGACCTTTAAGCTAGAACATTATAATACCCAGGAGATATGTTGATTTTGTGGAATCTTTACAGTTTTATGGTTCTGTGTTTTTTATATAGTACGCAATTTTAATTTAGTTTAAACACAATTGTACAGGGATTGGACAATGAAACTAAAACACCTGGTTTTAGACCACAATCATTTATTAGTATGGTGTAGGGCCTCCTTTTGCGGCCAATACAGCGTCAGTTCGTCTTGGGAATGACATATACTGCGTCCTGCACAGTGGTCAGAGGGATTTTAAGCCATTCTTCTTGCAGGATAGTGGCCGGGTCACTACGTGATGCTGGTGGAGGTTCGTCCTTCTTGGTGGTATGCTGACATTACCCTGGATACCGTGGCTCTTGATACATCACAAAGACTTGCTGTCTTGGTCACAGATGCGCCAGCAAGACGTGCACCAACAATCTGTCCTCTTTTGAACTCTGGTATGTCACCCATAATGCTGTGTGCATTGCAGTATTTTGAGCAGAACTGTGCTCTTACCTGCTAACTGAACCTTCACACTCTGCTCTTACTGGTGCAATGTGCAATTAATGAAGATTGGCCACCAGGCTGGTCCAATTTAGCCATGAGACCTCCCACACTAAAATGACAGGTGTTTCAGTTTCATTGTCCAACCCCTGTACATGTACAAACTAAAGTTTCTAACCTTCAGTGTTCCACTTAAATCTACCGGTGGTGAACAGTAATGAAGTAAATGTAGTTTGTTACTGTACTTATGACGTTTTTCATGAATGTGTACTAAAGTATTTGCGGTTCAGGTTTTTTTTACTTTAACTTTACATTATGCCAAATCCGTCCTTCCTTTTGGCTTATGTTTACATAAAAACATAACACGGCAAAATGAAAGCAGTGTGAAGCGAGCCCACCATCAGGATACAGCGGTCACTATGTTTTAAGCTTGTTTTGACCTGTTGAAAAGAGCTTGGTTCTTGCTATAGG
Source organism: Prochilodus magdalenae (assembly GCA_024036415.1). Taxonomy (NCBI): domain Eukaryota; kingdom Metazoa; phylum Chordata; class Actinopteri; order Characiformes; family Prochilodontidae; genus Prochilodus; species Prochilodus magdalenae. The sequence continues at coordinate 1,669,880 of JAMWET010006936.1, read as the reverse complement.
AAACTGTTCTTCTTCATGTGTTTGTGCTTATGATCATTTGAATAGACATCAGTGTCAGACTAATTAATGACCTTCTATTAAAGACTGGTGGACTGAGAGACACACTTGAGTCTCTTCCCCTAAAATGAGGTGATTAAGATTCTTGTTCCAGAAATGATAATAGGGCATTAGAGCCATAATAAACCATGCTACTTTACCATGTACCTTCAGTACATTTGAAGGTAAATACTTTAGTACTTTTACTTCAGTGGAGGACTAAAGGGAGGAACTTTTACTGGCACTGGAGTAATACTGTACCTTAGGGATCTCTACGTTAACTCATGGTTTGTGTACTTCGTTTTCCACTGAAAGCTACACTCGCTTCCACTAAAACTACACTAGCATTGCCACCAGAACCACAAGGGCAAACAGGCATTTGACTCACCTCTTTCCAAAGTACTGGGGTGATGCCTCATCACTTTTTGATTGTGTTCAGGGGAAAAAGAGAAAATGCATGGAACATTGGCAGACAAACTGTGGCAAGAGTAGCAGAACGCATTACGATATCTATTTCAGCTGAGGGAGCCAGACGTTTTCCAAAAAGGCAAAACCTGCATGATTTCAAAAAATCTCAATAAATGTTTTAACAGTGATTTTGAGCTAATGCATTTGGTCATATAGGTCATGTTCCGACGCTATGTTAAAACCACTAAATGTCAGTTGCAGTATTTCTTACTGCTACACAGATACCAAAATTGGACCAAATCTGACCCACCTTCTCCATTTTCATCTAGCCCACTTGCCACATAGACAGATGGCACTTGGGTAAACCCTTAAAGTTTTAAAATAAGGGCCACATACACACTAAATCAGGGCCACAAAAAGTAGGCAACTCTGATGTATCTCTGCCAGAAGTCGACCAGATTTGTTTTGGACCAGTGGGAGTTTTTATATATTTATGTGCCACATTTGGTTCATGTTTGCCAGTAGGTAGCATTGCTGTTTTAAGACCAACTGCATGTTTTGACTATATGGCCATCTTTGGCCGACAGTACCACAACTTTGCCTGATGTGGTCCACATCCGCATGCTATCTGGCAGCCTACTTTGCTGATGACAAGCCCACACTGTAGTATAATCCTTTTTTGCAAAATGTCTCCTGGTATCCAGGGGATTTTAGTATTTGATCTTTCCTGATAGTCCTGTGGTGTGGAGTGTCTAAAATACAATCTGCCTATATATTCCACCTGGGGATGCCTTAACTGTGTTTCAACTGCAATGTATGCCTGTAGCACTGACTGATGAGAGCTGAGCTAAATGGAAACTACTTTGTAGTATGTAAAAACTCAACATTCTCATCAACATTTTTTTCTCCTGCTTGGTTTTACTGTACGGAAAGCACCCACCACCAGCAGAGCGACGCACTCGCTGTTATTTGGGATGTTTAGCTCTAAACTCACGTTAGTTTCCGATAAATCCCATGATGTAGCATTTCTTGGGGAACACCCACGAGATTTTAAGAATTGTAACTGTTATTTGGGGCTTTTGTTCAAATGTATAATCTGAAAATGTGTGGCATTTCATTTAGGACAGATGTGTAGTGTGGGGACTTTGATGATCAAGGACAAAAAACAAAAACAGGGTAAAATGCTATTATGTGTTTATCAACATCAGTTCGGTAAGTTTTTATAGTCCTGTAGTGTGGGTTCCAAGGTTTTGCTCTTCTGAAGATATGTGAGCTATAATCAGTATATATATAAACAGAAAAGATCTGTTTGAGCAGATTTTGGTGAAAAATACAAATTTAAAACGGGGACACTCATTTACTGGACATTTACTGGGACATATTATAATTTATAATGTGTAGCTCTTGCATTATGTAGTAATAGACAAATTAAACAAACCATATACTTGAGTTAAAGCAGAGATACTCAACATAAAATACTCCTCCAGTAAAAGCAGAAGTTCCTCCCTTTAGTCCTCCACTGGAGTAAAAGTACTAAAGTATTTACCTTCAAATGTACTTAAGTATGGAGAATAACACTAGCATGATTTATTATGGCTCTAATGTCCTATTATCCTATTGTCCTACGGTCCCATTAATTAGTCTGAGAGTGATGTCTTTTCAAATGATCATAAGCACAAAACACTGCAGGAGAACAGTTTCCATTAGCTAGCTCTGAAACAAAGAGACCGCTATACCCGAATAGTGGGTTCACTTTACGCTTGTATATTTTGGACATGTTTCATTTATATGCACACATAAGCCAAAATGAAGGACAGCTTTAACTGTGATGTAGTGGAGTAAACAGTAAGATATTAGAGTTTGAAATGTTAAAGTAAAAATTAAACACGCTACTGACACTAACACATTACACTTACTGAGTTACAGTTCACCAACACATTACACTTACTGAGTTACAGTTCACCAACACATTACACTTACTGAGTTACTGTCCAACACAGTATTATAATGCATTAAAATGTGTTTCGAGTAGAGAAGGAATCTACATCTACTTTGACTGGCCTCTATTAGCACTAAACTCCATCCCCACTGTGAACAGGTGAATCCGATTTTACTTTCCCCACATAAAAAGCTCATCAACACACGTCCTTTCCATTTTACTTTTGTTTACCTTTTCTTCCCGTTTGGATCTGAGATGACATGCTCGGCTTGGATGTTTTCATTGGCCTAGTGAATCCTCCATCTTTCGTCTATTCAGTCATTCTCTCACCTGCAAGTCAGTGGGATGCATTTCCACTCATGCAATTGTATACGGATGACGAAAATCCATTCCGTTTACACTTGTGTTAAATGCGGTCAACATCCGTCTCTGACCTCCTCTGAATGTGGTTTTAGTGATCCAGTCGTAACCCGTTAACAATGCGCTCTGGCTTTTCATGCGGTCATGTGACATCCAAATGTGATCCGCTCACCAAAAATCCAGACCACACTTCAGTTCATTCAGTTTTAAAAGAGTACACCAAGTACAAGTTATTCATTTTTCAGTGTCCGAAAAGCAGCTGGCAGCACATACTGAGCTCATAATTACACAAAATTCTCCAACATTTCATATCATATCAAATCTAGCAGTATTTAATTTGTGCTAACTCAATACACTGTCTCAGCATGGAACTAAGAGGTTCCTGATAGTGTCCTACAATATTTCATCCCATGCAGCTTGAATATTCTCACATGGTTCCTGCAGATTTTGCGGTAGGGATTGAGGTGGAGTTACACCAGGCCTCTGGTCATGTGATGCGTGACAACAAACTGGTCATCTTGGCACTGACCACGGTGCCTCCATACACGGATTTGTTGGTTGTCTCCACCATGACAAAAGCGGGACTGGTCACTAAAGATGACCCGCTGCTATTCACTCAAGTCACTCAATGACAGTGTGGCACAACACCAGTGCAGTTTTTGGGAATGTTGACGTGGTGTTAAGGACAGTCATCATAACGATCTGCATGCATGTAGTCCTGTGTCGTTCAGCCGTCTGGCAATGGTGCTGGCGCTAACTGGGTCTGGGCTCTTATATGTTAATGAGGACACAGACCCAATCATTCACACAAGCTACTACCCAAACATACTTTGGCTGCCTTGCAAATTTCATGTGCTTTCAAAATGGGTAAGAGAGACATGGGGAAATCAGATATATTCACTAACACAAAACGAAGAAAGCCAAAAGACAGGAAGCGAAAATCAGGAGTTTGAAAAACATTTAAAGATATAGAGAAAACGGGGCTCCACCCGTGCAAGGCCTGGTGGTGCAGTAAGTATTTACAGACTGATGATTCTAAATGTCAGATCTTTGGAAGTGCCAGAAGCAGTATGTGTGTCACCAAAGCCATGCAACACTCTTCAAACCATATCTACAGCCATCAGTCAATCATGGTGGAGGATCAGTGCAGGCTTGGGGATGCATAACAACATCTGCTGTTGATTTGTTTTTGATTGAAGGCGTCATAAATGCTGATAAGTACAAACAAATTTTAATTATGCAGTAGCTTCTGGAATATGATTGGGGGAAAAACTATTCAACAACAAGATCAACCCCAAGCACATTGTCAGGAGGATCACAAGACCCCCTTATCAAGCAAAGAAGCTGCTGGAGTTTTAAGACAATGGAGTCCAGACCTCACCATCGCAGAATGCAACTGGGATCACTTGGATTGAGAAAAACTGAAAATGCAATGATCTTCCAGGGCTGAACTTTAGAAGTGTGGAAAATATCCCTCTGCGGATTTCTATAGAAACACTAACTGCAAGTCCTTTGAAAAGAACGAAAGTTGAAATAGAGGAAAAGGGTGGCAATGCTTAATACTAAATACCTGGGTACTGTATTCATCTGTTGAGGTGTCTGGATATCATTGTTCTGTATATAACGTGTGTATAAATGTATGTTTACTGCTTTTATATCAATATAAAAAATGAATAACTGGTACAAAACTGATAATTGTCCAAATAACAATTCTTCTTTGAGTGTAGGACCTGTATAGGACCAGAAATGTACTTTTGGAGGTGTGGTAGAAAACTTGCACTTAACTGTGTTTAGCTCCAAACCTTTAGAGTTCCTATGTTAGTTGACAAATGTGGTAAAGCTGGGAAAATGCTAAAGCCTCATACTTGCAAGTCTCAAGAAGCTAACGATTAGCATATCTTACTTAAAGGTCTGAAGAGCTAACTTGTTTACATGTTGGAGGTTCATTTCATTTTTCTGGCTGTGTCTATTTTGACATGTTGCTACTGTGTGATCATCACTTCTGTGTGTCTCACTATAAACCAGCCAATCAGAGCCAAGCTCATCAGATTATCCATGACCTCACCAAACAAGGGGAAACAGATTGCTTTGTTCTAGGACTCAATTATAGGGTGTAAATGTGCATGGCAAAACACATCTGGGCATTTTTTACTCCACCAAAGTCACATGCCTTCTATGTACATCTAATTTAGGATACTGAATAAAAGCATTCTACAGCAGCTTTAAATGATAAATACTTTTTGACAGATTATTTCTCTTAAGATTTGTGTACTCTGTTCATATATAAGGGATTTTTGGTATTATATTTATCATAATGGTTGTCTGGTGCCCCTTAAACTATTGCAAACCTACAACATCGTAAGATAAAGGCATTTTAACAGAACCAGTTTCTTAAAATGATGCAAAACTTTTCTTAAAATGAAAAGTGTTCCACCACACCTCCAAAAGTCAAATGGTCCTATACTGAAGAGACCCCTTGAGCTACTTGGACTATTCTCAGTCCAAACTGCCATTAAGTACCAGCCTCAACCAATAAATATAATAACCAGTTAATTATTATTTAGTATCCTTTTGCTCAATTACAGCTTCCCTTCTTTCCAAAAGACTTGCATTTAGTGTTTCAAAGAAACCGGCGGGGATATTTTTCCACACTTCTAAAGTTCAGTCCTGGAAGATGGTTGCAGTTTCTGCTTCTCACAATCCAAGTGGTCCCAATCGCATTCTGTGATGGTGAGGTTTGGACTGGTTTTAGAATTTCAGCAGCTTCTCTGCTTGATAAGGGTATCTCGTGGTCCTCTTGGCAGTGTGCTCGGGGGCTGTTATCTTGAATGATTTTTTCTCCCCCAGTCATATCCCAGAGACTACTGCGTAATTCAAACTTGTTTGTACTTATCGCCATTCATGACGCTTTTAATAAAAACCAAATCATCAGCAGATGTTGTTATGCATCTCCAAAATCAATGAAAGTGGTGATTCCAGATTTTGGCATCATGATTACAAACTTGGCCTTAGGGATTGAATGAACTGGGGAGTGAATTGTTAAAACTGTTAAAAATGGTATAACAGTAAACAGTATAACAGTTTTCCCAGATCTGAGCCTTTTAAGCGAGAGTTTTTGCCTCAGCTGCCGAGGCCCGGTGAGTCAGCATTCAGTATCTCGGATATACAAAGTATCTCAGTGTTCAGGTCTGAAAATTAGTTCTGCAATGAGCTGCACTGCAATAACAGTCAGCGTTCTGAATTGCGGCCCACGTTTTTTTTTTATGGAAGTTCTTGCAAAATAGATGCTGTGAGAACGCTGCTCCTTTCCACGTGCTACTGCTCACGTGATGGCATGGAATGTGAGTCACGCGGGCTGCTCGCCTCTGCATAACAAACGGAACGGGAGAGCAGTGGAGGGGCGGGGGGGGGGTGTAGATGGAAAGAAACAGCGAGAGCAACTCCACAGCTCCTAAGAGATATGTGCTCTTCCTCTCCACATCCTTATAAAGCCTTTATAAATTGCACTAATGCTGCTCTTAAAAGATCCTACACATTCTGCTTGTCCATTCTTAGTTACAGTATTTAGATTCTATTTCAGATATTTAGCCTCCACGGTCAAATGCAGATCCGGGAAAATGTGCTCAATACAAAAACACGTCTCATGCTGTTAACACTGCATCCCATAATCTCTCAGGAAAACATCTCTGTGTTTATGGTTAATTGAATATACAGTGATGCAGACATTGTGGGAGCCCCAGAGGAAGCGAGAATCTTTCTAATCAAAATAAGTCAAGCTGTTTAGAGTCCTGCTTGTTTCAACCTGTGGGCCAGAACACGCCTCATTGTGAGGAGCGCTTCAGGGTGGGAGCAGGAGTGCATGTTTTATATCAGCTTTAGTTTTGGACAAGGCTTTGAAGAATATCCACTGAAATTCAATAAACCTGATCATCAAAAACGATCATCGAGGTCATTTAGCTGATCATTCGTTTTAGTCTGGGCAAAGTGCAGCCCAATATGCTATCAGGTGGTCCCGATTTGATACACCAAAATAAAACTGACATGATATTGTTAATCAGTGTGTCATTAGTTGAACACCCACAAGGAATCAACCAGCAGAATGAGACTTGGGTAGGTTTGACATCGTGAGACAAATGATTCAGTGTTTTATGTTTAGCCACACATGTGATGTAGGCAAGGACGGGCCTTGACTGACCCAAAGCCACGACTGTAGACATTCAGCAAGCAGAGACGTCCTCCATGAGTCATCCTGTTAGTGCCAGCACCACTGGCAGACAGCTACATGACACAGGACCACATACACGCAGAGCGTTACAACGACTGCCCTTAACACCACGTTCACGTCAGCACAGACGGAAATGGTGTCGCGCCAGACTGCCATGGAGCAACTCAGAAAGGTGGCGGGTCATCTTCAGTGATGAGTCCCGCTTTTGTCTTGGTGGAGACGACCAACAAATCCGCGTGTGGAGGTAAGCACCATAATGAATGGCTTGTTGTCACGTTTCACAGGAACAGAAGGCCTGGTGTCACTCCACCTCTACCCCTACTGCAAAATCTGCAGGAACTGTGTGAGAATATTCAAACTGCATGGGATGGATTATCACAGGACACCATTAGGAACTTCTACATGTCAATGGCCAGTCTGAAGCTGCTTTTGCCACTTGTATGAAACCTTTGTAACTTCTATGGCATCAGAGAATCACTTGTATCACCTTTATTTTCAGGAGTGTAGATGTTTTAACAATCGCTGTGTGGACCTGTTATTCACTTAAGTGCTTCACACATGTGAAATATATCAATTGAAAGGTACATTTTTAGTGCAGTGTGTTACATGAACAATAAAAAATAAACCTTATTGTTTATGACATTCCACCATTTAAGAGTGCTTTAGGGACACCCAGGCCAGGCCAGTATGCCTACATTCAACCAAACACAAAACCAAACAGTGACAGTTGGTAAGAGACCATGAAAACAGCAGGGGTGCACAACTCCAGTTCTGGAGAGCTGGTATCCAGCACAGTTTGGTGGGCACAGTAAGGCTAGCAATTAACAGATGAGCGTAATCAGGTGTGTTTGAGCAGGTAACTACCAAACTGTGTATTAAGCAATAATGCTCAAATGTTGCGCTTTGACGGCTCGGGGGGGCTGAGGAGGAATAGCCTTAGACAAAAAGAAGACATGAGATAAAGGACGGATAAGGATTTAGTTGCAGACAGAGATGAGTGTTATTATTATTGCTGCCAGCAGATTTACCAGTATATGGCATTATTTGAGATCTCGACTAGAACTCCAGAGGAGAAATTTGAGATTACTTGGCTCCTCTGCGCAGGAGAAATATCTGAGCAGCAGGGCACTTAAGCAAACAGCTCTATCTGATCTCTTTGTTGTCTAGGAGAAAGTACAGAGATATTAGGATCTCTTTTATTTGTCTTTCCTATGGGCTATCCCAGTACCAGAGGAGATGAGAGAAGCTGCTGCCAACACATCCCGAAGCAGCTTCCAGCTAAGGGTACACAAGTGTATGCTACCCAGGAAGTCTTTTACAGGTTCTTGGAGTGACATCACTGAACACACGCCAAGAGAGGATGGACAGCATGAAGGAGCCTCTAGGCTTGTGTTTTGTTTGTATTCATATAACATCAGTGTTTTGTGTGTGCTGTACCTGAGGTAATATAAAGATAACCTAATTTAGAGGAGAAAGCCATGTTCAAATGTGAATAGACTCCTCCATGTTCACTCTGGGGCAGGAGAGGAGCAGCAGCAAAGGTTTCTGGATGCAGTGTAGATCTCCAGGAGGGTTGGCATCCATTGCTGTAGCTCATCTAGTGTACCACTTTGGGTTTTTTGTATTTCGTCTCCCCAGACCAAAAAATAGTCACCTGTGACTGGAACATACCTAGTAGTGTATAATTCCTCCACAAGTACAAATAACAGCTGTGACTGGATTTGGCACAGACTGGACAAGTTTCTGGATGTAGACCACGTATATGTTCAGACACTCCTGCATTAAAGAATTGTGTAGTTGGGGCAGATTTGGTAGATGCCTCCCCTGGCACAATTCTGAGGAGAGATTCCTGTAGACTGGGACTGTAGTCACTGCTTGTAGACCCTTATGACCATATGCTTCCATACACCTGCAAATTCAGTCCTTCACACTGTGGTCTTTGACACGGTCAAATGCAATCACTCCTTTTGCCCAATCATTAATACCTGCTGTGGACCCAATTTCCACACAGGAAATGAGACTGTACCACTGTACCACCTCTTCTCAATATAAGAATCCCATCACTCACACACCACGGGTATTCATAGCCCAATGATCCTTATGCAATGCCATCAGTAGGTGCCTGAAATGACTACCACCTTAAACACACAAGGTGAGCTTATTTTCACATTTTAGAGTAGTAGTGGGGACATCAAAATCTAACACAAAGCATATGAGAGTATGATACAGCGACCTTAAAAAAGGGGACTTTGCACACATTCATATTCTATCAAGTCGAGAACTCCTAGAACGCTTTTCCAATGCGCTAGTAGAAGTTCCACATATGTTGAGACTTTGTTGAGATTTTGTTGGCTACTTATAGATTTAAAAAAAATTTTTCCTGAAATAATTATTTTTACTTAATAATTTAAAAATTATTTTCACTGTTTGTAATTTTGTTGCTGTTCAAAGTAAAACAAGTGTCTGGGAATTTAATTTGTAAAGAGATTTTATTCAGAGCCAATGTGAATATTTTCTATTGGTCTGTTGTCACACCGTATGACGGGCATCTGACAAATCTAAATTATGCAAGTAACTAAAAATCACTGTTGATTTGTTGAGTATAATTAAAGGGATTACTGATGTGATCTTTGATATTAATCCAATATGAACCGGCAATCTGAGTCATTCTGAGAGCCTGAGAGTAATAATTGTAGAGTATATGGAGCTCTGCAATTGGTTAAACCCAAAACTCTGTTGATTGTGACAAGAGTCATGTAATGCTGATGCGGCCATCCATTCACATCCAGACTCATGCTATGTGTGAGAATAATGCTTTATATCGTACCAAGTGGTCAATCGAAACCCCCATATATAAATAGTCTTATAAAGTAGTATGACGTGAGCATTGGTATTTTACAGTCTTGGGAGGAGGAGAACAGTGAAACCTTGGCACCTGAAATCAGCAAAACATGACAGGTGGCAAATACAAGGAGTACAAGCCAGTCTGAGATGTACCTTTGACTGGTCACTCTTGTTACTCTGTTGGTCACTTTCTCTATTCTATTTTCGCAGCCTCTGTCATGATGTCCATGCTTGGAATACCAAGCCAGGCTCTTGGAGCTGAAGACCAATATTTGTTGTCATGTGAAGTGATGCTTTACGTATAGCATTATGGAGCTCCAGTGGGAGGTCTCATGTCCTCTCCTCCAAGGTTACATAGCTCTATAACAGGCGTTCTGGGCCTGGAGTGTCTATGCCAGAGATTGGCTATTCTGCCTATTAAAGTCATTGTACCATCAAAATGATGGTACATGATGTTCCCTTAAAGAACCTTACCCTAATCCTAAAACACATCCAGCTCACAGAAGGGCTTCAGAAACAAACAGAAGCATGTAGGTATATATGCATACATAGAACACATACAGGCAGATGTGGCCAAAGTTTCCCTGTGACCTACATATCTGAATGGCTGTACTGTCTGCAAGTGATCTGAGTCCGGGTCACAGTCATGTGTTTGTGCTTATTTATGGCTGGGAAAGAGGCTACCATGACATGCTCTAGTATTTCATATCAGTTCATATCAGCACTATTTTCCAGTGCACCAATTATATTATCTCTCATATTATAAATATTCTCTTATTTGGGAGGTTATAGCCGCGGTGCCGATGCAGCGGAGAGAAATGAAGAGAAGAAGAGACAATGAGACGAAAGAGAAAGAGAGAGAGGTGGAGGGGAGGAGGAGGGGAAAGAGAAAGCAGAAATAAAGAGGAAGAATGACAGGTTGAACGAGTGAGAAAGAGAGAGAGAGGAATGAAAAGAGGGTTAATGATGGAAGGAGGCATACAGACAGAGAGTCTGTGAGAGAGAGACAGAGAACTGATCAAAACACAGAGAGGCTGGTTGTAGAAAACAAAGGGCCTCAACCAACAATACTGGGGGAAGGCTGCATGGAAGATGTGTATATATAGCAGGAGAGAAAGAGAAAGAGGGAACAAATGAAAAAGAGTAGGATTCAGCAAGAAGGGAGGTGGGGGGGTGGTTGCGGTCCCAAAGCACAGTGCAGGGGTGGGGAGGGGGGAGACTGAAGCGATGGAGGGAGACTGGGGAAGGGAGAGAGAGATCAATAACTAATTTCAGTACCGAGCCTTAGCCGGACTGTTTTCCAATAAGCCCTGGACATAACGAGTTAGCTTGAATAGCTGTGCTCTCTCTCTCTCTCTCTCTCTCTCTCTCTCTCTCTCTCTCTCTCTCTCACTGTCTCTCTCAATCCCCCTCCCTTTCTCTCTGCCTCTCTTGTCTCTCTGGGCCGTGGTGCTAGCAATGGCTGGATCGATCGGACTCTCTCTCACACACACACACACACACCCGAGCCCAGGTTCTTAAATGAGATGCCTGGCTAACCCAGTGCTGCTTTAGGCCCTGTGGAGGTGAATGTAATACCTAAACTCTGTATATTTGTGCGGAGCCGCATTACGGCTTGCTGTAATGGATTGCTTTTTAATAATAATATCGGTGATGAGTGCACGCTTTGTTTTGTGATGTAGTGTTGAGAGGGAGTTTATGTTTGTGAGTCATATTCAGTCTAACAGTGTTTGCTGCAAGTTGAGCAGTCACCGGGCGTGCCTCGTGACAGTTAAAGCTCTTCGCTGAATTGTGGGTTTACGGTTTAGTGGTGCTCCACGCTCATCTATTGCATTTATTAAACCCAAACAAAGCTAATCAAATTTTCAGCCCAAATGCAGTCGATTGCTTAAGTGGTTACTGAAGCTGTGTAACATACTGTTGTCGTCTGTGAAAGTAGACACAAGCATGGCACATTTGCATTATGTAGTATCATCTAGTACCATGCAATGGTCAGGGTCCGCCCTTCATTTGGCTGCTGTTGGAACAAACCATTTTTTCCAAAACGGACACACTTAAATTTGAATGTAGGTCGACGGAACCTGGTTTATAAAGTATCGACTGATTTAGTTCATTTGTGGTCAAAATGGCCTTTTTTCAGGAGATGTTTCTGAGAAGGTTGGGTTTCAGATAGTTCCCTTGCGTAAGGGAAAAATGTGTGAAAAGACTGGAATTTCCAAAACTGGAGTTAACAGCCGTGGAAGATTTAGTGAATCTGGGGCCCTAGGCAAAAGACAGGGATGGGGCCCCATGGATACACATGTTTACATGAGGGGGCTGCTGAGTGAGGCACCCATCTACACTGCAGAAGAATGCTACCTTGAATGTAGTCCAGATATGCGATATTTCTAACTCTGATATTGTTGTAGAAACACTATAGGATTAAACGTATGTCAAGAAATTTGTATCTTAAACTTTATTTCATTAAATAAAATTCTCTCAATATACTGTATTTACAAATCTTTCATTGCAGAGAGAGAATTTAACTGAACACTAGTATTACAGCCCATTCAGCACTCTATTCTGACAGAAAAAGGATATTAACGGGTGCTTTCCTCTGTATGTTTGGGTTTTCTTCTGCTACACAGAGATGACTTTACTTGATTTCCTCTCAAAATCACACTCAAGAAGCTCCTCTCCATAACGTAGGCTATCAGTTAATTATCTTGTTCATACCAGTCTGTCTACCCATCACTAGATCATCACTAATTCCAAATAACATCTATTTTTTAAATTTTTTTATCAAGTTTAGAATAAATTATGTTCATTTCTTTTGGTTTATTGAGGTCTTTGGCAACTACCGACCTTTACTGGTGGAAAGACCACCCCTGTGTGCCACCAAAATTGTCATAATCAGATAAACAGCACTTAAACTTTGATTTTTAAGAGATCTACATGTGTTTCTGTCTATTGTCCACTGTAAAATGGCAAATCAGCACCATGGGTCTGAAAGGATGTGTAACTAATAGAAAAGATAGACTATGGTGTTGTTTATAAATTCTTTATAAACCACAGAAAGAGAAACCTGTAGGATGACTGGGTGGTTAACTGTTTTATTCTGTAACGTGATTGGCTAGTTGGCTTCTCATTCATGAGCTCTGCATTACTATTTGAATATTTTCTCCTGCTATCTGGTTTGAATTTTGCTTCCTGGGCTCTGATTGGTTGTTGAATTTTCTTTTATGCACCTTTTTGGCTAGTTTAGTTTTGAAATCTGTAAACTGAATAACTAGTTGAACTATTGATCCAGCTTTTTCTACTATAAATATAGCAAGGAATTATTTAGCCGCATATATAAATGATAAACACAGTGTAACTAACAACATTAAGAATTTGTGTTTCATTATAGCAGTCTACCATGCTCTGTTAAGCTTAGTACAGTAATGAATGCTGTAGTGTTCCTTCCTAGACATGGTTCCTTCAGTAGCATTTCCTCATCTATTTAAATCCAAGGCATTAATTGGAAAAATGACATGTATACTGTACAGTTTGTTGTTTTTGTTTTCAGTGTTGTTTTTAAAAAGGTCTCAAAGAACGTTTAAAAATCGATTTTATTTTTTTCAATTAAATAAACATTTCAAAGAGTTTTAGTGGGTGGAGCCTTATTTTAACCCCACCCCCTGCATTTCAGAGGGGGAAATTAGACAGCATCCCTGTCCACCATTACCACAGGATGAGCAGTTAGATTCCATTGCTTTGTAAATGTAGAAGTGAATGTCTGGTAGTCAGCATGCAACATTAAGAACTGTCACTATCAATTTAATAAATAAGCAAATTAATAAATCCTTAAAATGAAGTAACATCCTCATAGTGTAACATTAATTTAGTTGTAACGAGTACGTCAGTAGAATGATGCTTGTTTGTATTCGTGTTTGAATGTGGATGGTGCTTTATCGTGATACTGTCGACACAAATACAGAAATTTGGAATTATTATTTTTGAAAAATATACAAATACATACATTTTGAATTAAGCTCAATAAAAACAGAGCTTTTTAAAGTGGGTAGTTAATCTTTGTATGTATTCTTGTTTAAATGTGAACTTGGCCATACGCATACAGATTTTCTGAATACAGAAAACATGAAGTTGGTGTTTTAGCTCAATGAAAACAGAGCTTTTTTTAACATCACATTATCAGCTTGAGCATGCTCTCTTCTCTTTTGCTGTGCTGAACATGCTTCAAGACCCTGTGTATCTCATGTAGCTGATAACCAGTGTTTCTGAGTGATCACGAGTATCTGGCTTGATTACATGTTCACTTTAATTAGCTTTACCTTATCATTACACCGCAGTCCACACATATGAAGCCCCTTTACTTCATGTACTTAAGCCTTTCCTATTTAGCTCTCGTGCTGTATGCCATCACATCCTCTGTACTGCGAGTAATGTTTTTCTCAGCACTCTTTTTTATATTCAGTGTCATGATCATCGCCTTTCATGCTCATGTGGACAAAGAGACTTTGGAAATTGCTGTTGATGTGGACTGGGACTGGACTGCTATGAGGACATTCTGTCTGGTATATATACTCATCATCAAATAGTTGCACCCAGAAGGACGGAGCATTATGATAAACAGTGATGATAAATTTAGACTGATATGGGAAATAGTTATTGAGCTACACATACTGAAGTAAGGCTACAGGCCTGCAGGTGACCAGCTCCCATTGTCATCACTCTATGGCAATCTGGCACAACACCACTGCAGTCTTTGTATGCATGTAGTACTGCATCATGCAGTCGTCTGCCAATGGTGCTGGTACTAACAGGGTCTCTAATGGAGGGCATCACTGCTGGCTGAATGCCCACAATTGCCCCAGAGCATGAAAGTATCTTCTTACGAGACTTCATGATCAAACTGCGTTGTTCCTACCATACAGTACTAGGGTTAGGGTTAGGGTTAGGCTTATGTTTGGGCGTTCCCAGTCAAATAGAATGTTTTGATGATTTAGTAGGTGATAATAATTTCTACAGCGAATAACTTAATATGACTTTTTATTCTGGAACAAGCAGTTTCCATTTATTTTCTGAGGTTAGCATATTGAAAGTACATAGGAATAACAAATAACGTGCCATATCTTTTGCACAGGCCACATTTTGTGTTTTATTTTTCCTGCACAATAAGTGTAAATCAATTATAATTAATGCTGTAATAAACTTGTGCATAAGCGTGTTCTTTGTAGAGAATATGATAACTTATTTTCACCTAGAAAATGAACAAACGTGATTGGATCAGGGGTTTGCATATCAGCATTCTCCTGTATGTGGTAGCAGTTGGTCGCACAGACTGTCCTCAGATATGGTGCATGAAAAGAGGCCATACTGAAAGAGAGAGAGAGAGAGAGAGCGCGGTGCTCTGTGTTCACTGCCACCACCACCAGACACCATACAGTCTGTCACCCACTGCCAAGTTTGTATGTCCAGTGGCAATATGCCAGATTCACACACAAGCACTTGTTTTTATGCAAGGTCAGTTTTAAGTGGGGGGGGGGATCATAGTTGCATGCAAAGGTTTTGGCACCCCTGGTCAGATGACTTGTTGTGCTGATTTTCTAAAGAAAAAAAAAACATTAACACACAGTTAATGCAGAACTACTGTGTATTTGCCGAGTTCAACAAAATAATAATAAGACAAAAATAAAATAAGACATACGACGTGGCCTGTGGAAACATTATAGCAGATTGTTACACATTTATATTGAAAAAATACAGCATATGCTAATATCAGCAAATAAATGGAAACTCTGCATTAACATTAGTGTATTTAGGTTTGCTCCATGTGACGCACATGTGATTTTCACTTCAATAAAACACGTCATTTGTTCTGGGGTGCTGGAAGAACGTAAAGGTTGTTATGTCCCAACTGGTGGTTCTGGATCTGCAGATACGGCCCTACTGCACATGCCTTCTGTATAATACATAAAATGTGGAGAGTTTCAGTTATTATGCTTCCAAACTGTGGAACTCACTTCCAAATTCTGTTAGACAGTGAGTCAAGCTCAGTACAAACTTTGGCTTTAGCTGTGGTTCATTAAAACTTATAATTTTCTGATGTCAACTGTCTGCAAAGCACTGTATGATGATGATGATGATGTTGATGATGATGATTGTTATTATTACTATTATTATTATTATTATTATTATTGTTGTTGTTGTTGTTGTTGTTGTTTTGTTGTTGTTGTTGTTATTATTATTATTATTATTATTATTATTATTATTATTATTATTATTATTATGAAAACCTGACACTATGCAGCGGACTGTACAATGTCTACCCTATATGTAATATATTGTTGCCAACCAAAGAAAATGTCCAAAATGGCACCTTTACAGGAGAGGCCAAAAACCTCATTTAATTCTAATGTAAGTCAATGGAGCTAGACTTTTTACAAGCAATTTTGAGCCTATTCTGTTGATCCATTCATCACGAAATTTTCACAGTCACGATATACATAAAAAAAATTTGCTGTAACTTTTGGAGCCCAAGCTTGGAAAATGCTACTTAGCCTTTCCACCAGCAGATGGCGCAGGTATAAACACTGATCCTCAAGTCAGCCTACAGATTTTGCGTTGTATTTTTTTCTCTGTATAGGATTCACTCTGGATTCTGGGTGAGTGCAGCTGAATGCTCTTGTGCTACACCCAGCCAAACTCTAACCCTTACCTTAGGAACCGAAGAGCAAAAACTGAAGCAGCCAAACTATCTTGAAAACGAATGGTTCATGTTTATGTATGTTCTGAAATGTAAATATAACTGATTTTAATATATTCTCAGCATATTACTTGGATGTGCAGGAGGAATCTGTCAGTCACTTATACACATCCACCCCACCCCCCAAACACATGCCCACGCAGAGTCACTCAGTATAGTTTCCATACACAGACAGAAAAGCTTTTTAGCATTTTCCCTACCAGCAGGTCCCTTTCACTCCTATTCAACAAACGAAACCTTAGGTCAGGTGTAGACATGCATTGTTTTTAAGGTAGTGATTGAACTGCATTCCAAAATAGTATATTATAATAGCAACTCCAAAAACGTTGGAAGAGTGTACAAAAGGCTAATAAAAACAGAAAGCAGTGATTAATAAATTCAGCTTTGGCTTGGACTCTGTACAGTAACACAGAGCTTGATATTTCACACTATGAAATGAATTACCTTTTGTTTTTTCAACTAGGGTGCCGGAAAAACGTAACCAAATATGGGACAGGAGCTTGCTTACCACTGGGTTACATCACTTTTCCTTTTAACTTCACTTAATAATCATTTGGGGACTGAAGATACAAACTGATCCAGATTTTAAAGCTGAATTTTTAGTCATTCTTCACGTATACAAATCCTCATCTGTGCCAAAAAATGGGCCTTCGTGTTTTGAGTTTAAAGGGCCCATATCCCACAGTTTTTGGTATTTCTCTTCGAGGTTATCTTATAAATATATGTGGTTGTATGTATTTAACATGGGCACAGTTTATTCTGCATGACCAATTCCAACCTTTTTTTATCCCTCAGAATGAAAAGTTGTTACTGTGTCTTTAAGGCTAATCTAAGATAAATGAGCTGTGATCTGATTGGCTGTCCTGCTTCATTCAGAAAAGCACTCTGAAACATTCCTAAGAGCTTCAGTACGAGTGGACAGTGCTAAACTTCTGCAGGCTGAATAGGTGGGTATACTGTCTGTAAATGAGCTGCGACATCACAGGAACAATACATTCAGAACAGGGTGTTTTTGCAGCTTAGTGTTCATATATGGATAGAAAGGTAAAAAACTCCCAGACTTTATGTTAAAAATTTCGAAAATTCAATTCAATTCACCCTACTATGGGCCCTTTAATATTTCATTGTGCATTTTCAAATGGAGACGGAAGTTCTGGATTGCAGGGAGGCCAGTCTAGCTCTCTGGCTCTGCAGTCTCTGGCTATGCAGCTAAGCTGTGGTAACGCGTGGAGAATGTGGCTTGGTGTTGTCAGGTTGAAAAAGCATTGGTGTCCTGAATGATAGAATGGCGATGAACGATGGCGAGCCTCGAACCATCCTTGCTCATAAAGGACTACGCCCCTCCTGGATGCTCCTATCACATCCAGGCTTAATTGGATCATCTATTAAATGCTTTTTGAGTATTTCATATTTTCCTAGTCTTGAATAGCTCCTGTACATTCACTATACCTTCTCCTACAGCTATATGGAAAGTGTTGCAAACATCGGTTTCAGAACAGCTGATAAGGTTAACAATTAAATATCCTTTCTTTGTACTACTTTCATTTAAATACAGCTATTCACCTGTGCCTCATACTGAAGTCCATGTTTTGGAGCCACCCCATGTCTAAAATGACTATATTCAAAGTAGATCAGATTTTTATATGAGTTAGAACTGGTTTCAGCTGATTGCATAGAAACGGTGCTGAGCCAGTACCTGGTACTGGTATTGGGTTGATAACAGCAGACCCAGAGGAAAAGAAGAACAGATCCAATCCAAATGTGTAACAAACCTAACATACAATATGACCCAACACGAAGACATAAAGCAAGGTGAAGACTGGCAGGTCATGTGATAACGATGGAGGCTACATGTAACTTGATGCTATCATAAGAGCGACGAAAAGCTAGGCAGAAAACAACAAGAAAGTTGCATCGCTTTATGTCGCATGTTCGATCTTCCTGTGGGGTAGTGTAATTTTAAAGGTATAGTAATTTGTACATTGAAAAGGCTTAGTAGAGATTTAAAATTTTTGAATTTTAAATAGTTTTAATATTTTAAGTATGATTACTTTATTGCTGTAAAAATAGGAAAACGGCGTGAAGCCGAAGTTTGGGCACCTTGGATTTCCCTGCACCTTTTGAAGTAGTACATTGTGGATTTTGAGGTGTGCTTAGGGTCATTATCCTGTTGTAGAAGCCATCCTCTTCTCATCTTCAGCTTTTTCAGTGTGTAAAACCAGAATGAAAATGTGTATTAAGTCATATGTATATACTAAGCTTCATTTTTACCATTGACTTTACAGCTGAACAAAATATTACAGTTTCCTTTTTTCTTATATGTAATAAATGCCCAAAGTTTGAGCCAAGACTTAAATTCATCTTGCTCTTGTGTATTCAGCAGGGGTGGGGAGTGATTAATTCCATTTAATTAATTAATTAATTACATCTACTTTAGTTTACATGCACATGGCTGAAATTATAATAATTATAGGGTGGTACAGTGGGTAGTGCTGTTGCCTCATAGCAAGAAGGGGCCTGGGTTTAACTCCTGTCTGGGGCTTTCGGGGTCCGTTCTGTGTGGAGCTTGCATGTTCTCCTTGTGTCTGTGTGGGTTTCCTCAGGGTCATTCCTGTGTCTGTGTGTGTTTCCTCCCACAGCCCAAAGACATGCTGTCAGGTTAAACTAGAGATGCTAAATTTGCCCACTAGGGGTATGTGTGTGTGTGTGTGCGTGTGTGTGTGTGTGTGTGTGTGTGTGTGTGTGTGTGTGTGTGTGTGTTTGTTTGTGTGTGTATGTGTATGTGTGTGTGTGTGTGTGTGTGTGTGTGTGTATGTGTGTGTGTGTGCGTGTGTGTGTGTGTGTGTGTGCGTGTGTGTGTGGGGGTATGTGTGTATGCGTGTGTGTGTATGTGTGTGTGTGTGTGTGTGTGTGTGTGTGTTTATCTGTCTTGCAATAGACTGGCGGTCTGTCCAGAGTGTTTCCTGCCTTCCACCCAATAAACTGGGCTAGACTCCAGCATCCCTCGCCTCCCAGAAGGAAAGATGGCTAAGAAGATGAATGAATAAAAATTCCACTGTTCTCTGTATGGGAACAGTAAGCTGCTGTTTTCCCGAGGTACATTTTAGTGATTATCTTTAGTTCCTAATTCTTTTTTGTGTTCACGTTCGTGTCACATTGCCTGCACTGCTTTGTGATTGCTCCTACATCTTCCTTTTAAGGTTCATCAGGTTATTTCAGATTAAAAGATTTTCCCAAAATAAAACTGGTCTAAAGCCACATTCCCACTGCATGGCACTGCCTCGACTCGACTCTGCTTGTCTTTTTTGATTTTTCATTAGGCAAACATGTTCTCAGGTATTGTTTTTGGTATTGCCTCAGTCAAGCTGAGCTGAAACCAAACAGTGATGTAAACCTAGTGCAGATTCGTTACTGTCACTTTAAATGTCATGGCAAGTTATGTTCACACATCACTGTGATGAGCAGCTACATTGAGGAACATCTATGGTGGAAAATGAAGTAGCTGTTTGGGTAAAATGTGACAGACGTCACTCCAAATCTAATTTTCTTGACTATGAAAATTTTGTACTCTTATTACAAAGTTGCTTTTCACAAAGATGTTACAGTGACAATATCTGAAGTGTGTTTATGAGAATATTGTACCAGTATAATGTTACCAAACTGCTCCATCATGACAGCCCATCCCAGGCCAGACACCCAACTTTACACTCCCACCAGGAGAACATGCAAACTCCACACCAAAAGGACCCCGGAGACCCCATCTGGGAATCGAACCCAGGCCCTTCTTGCTGTGAGGTGGCAGCGCTACCCGCTGTGCTACCATGCCGCTGTAAAAAGAACCAAGATGACATTTGAGATTTTATCCATTGAGTCACTTCCTGAAGAATTGCAGTCTCATCTAATGAGGTTACTGCTAGCTGATAAAGCCAGACTACCTGCTGCTGTCTGCGCAGCTGCTACAGCAAATGAAATTGTTCCTGATGTCATCTGAAAGCTGAATGATTCAGGCCAAAGGATTAACTGCCTTTCACTGGAAATCACTCAGTGGAAGATCTCTTGAATATTGCAATAAAAGCATTTGCTGATTTCTCCTCTCCAGTCATGTAGATACTGGCTATAGCTTTTGTAAAATTAGACCTGCTCGTTTGACCTGATATGGTTAACAACTTGGTCTGGGGCAAGAGTCATAGCGCATGAAAAACAGGATTCTATCTATTCATTCATTATTTATTTCACTTCGGATCTTTTTACAGTTAGGCTATTTTATCCTCTACTTCCCTCTCTCCCTCTCTCCCTCTCTCTCTCTCTCTTTCTCTGCGGTTCTTGCATGCTGGCTGCTGTACCGGCGATGGGGAGTTTGCCTGTGTGAAATATTAATAGGAAAATGGCTAATGCATTTTTAACCACCCGGCAGCCACCCTGGCTCTCAGCGCGCCCGCAGTGGAGCGATACCAGACATAAACGCTGGCTTTAAGCAGTCAGGACACATGTTCACCCCCTGCCAAGAGGAAGCAGTGGCCTATGGCTAGTGGGTCAAATTAGAGGCATGTCCAGAGGAGTCCGCGGTAATTTAATAAAAGTTGTGTGATTCTGTGTTACCTTTCATGGCCATTGAAGGAATAGCTTGGCTAAATCAAATTCACACTTCAACTTTCCCTGTACCCTTAATGTAGTCAATCATTCTAGAAAAGTTTTGGCATCCAAAGTTTGGTCCGTTAGTTTTGCACCAGAGCTACGATGAGAATTCTTACTGAGGCTACAGAATAGAAGAGTTCAGTGTAGTGTGTAAACATTGCTAAGCATACCATTCACTCACCAGTCCATGCATTCATTATTTAGAGACCTCGCTGCAAAAACAGTCTGTTATAAATTCAGTGTTTCAGTGTAGTGATGAAAACGTGCACTGGCATGCAAAAGTTTGGGAACAGTTAGTGGAGGATCACCTAGTATTTGGGCACTCTGCATGGTCAGAATGTAGCTACACCCCTTTGGAGAATAACAAGCTTGCAAATGCTCTTTGTAGCCAGACAAGCTCTGCAGTTCTTGTCTAAAGGATTTCCACCCATTCTCCTTGCAAAATTCTTCTAGTTCTGTGAGATTATTGGGCTGTCTTGCATGCACTGCTCCTTTGAGGTCTATCCTCAGATTTCTAATGACATTTATGTCGGGTGACTGCGAGGGCCATGGCAAAATCTTCCTTGTATCTCTTATGAGATCTCACCTTTCAGGAGATCATTTGTACCAACAGCGATTACAGTGTACAACCCCTCTACTGTGCTTATTGGACTATCAGCTGGATTACTACACACTCATATCACTGTACATCTATCTATCTATCTATCTATCTATCTATCTATCTATCTATCTATCTATCTATCTATCTATCTATCTATCTATCTATCTATCTATCTATCTATTATGGCAGTCTTTGAGGTTCCTGGATACTTCGATGTGTGTTTAGGATCATTATCCTGTTGTATAAGCCGGGTGGACAGGTCCTGTGTTCATATAATTCTGCATCCTTTTTCCAATCTCTGCTCATAGCAGCCAAAAAAGATCTATTTTTTAATCTCTAAAATATTAGAAAACAAAAACAAAACCCCAATCATGCTTAAAATAACAGAAAAAGGTAACTTTAACCTTATGGATTTTTGGAGGTCTTCTACTCACTTTACTATTCACAATAACACAGATATTGACCAGAGGTGCCCAAACTTATAAGCAGTTTAGCTCCACCTAGTCACATTAAGGGTTGTTTTGGCCTGGACTGCTTTATGAATGAGGCACAATACATGTGTCAGTTTAAAGGTGCAGCAGTAAAAGCTTGTTTTAGTCCAAGAGATAATAAGAGGTTATAATAAGAGGTTGGTAAAATGGGTAATTTCAAAACATCGAACGTTATTTGAGGTAGGAGGAATACATTGCAAAAATGTACTAACATTTGAGTAGTTCAGTTCAGCACTCTTGGAGAAGTAATATCTCCCAGATTTGTTTTCCATTGTCTGACACATGGTTTACACAGACTGATTAAGAGGAACTGGGCCATCATTCCCTCCCCGTCAATGGAAAGTCACCACCAGTGTCAATGCTGGGTGGTGTGGAATGGTCCAATTAAAATATCCAGACTGGCTCTGTGGCCAAAAACCAGCCATTAATAAAGGAACAGAGGATGGTTAGTATAAAGTGTGCATCAATAGATAGACTACAGCATCTAACGGTACACAAGGAAGGTGGAGCTACAAGGTCGGAGCTTCATATAAAGTGACCAGTGATTGTAAACACCTGCACAGCAACAGAACTGCAGGAAAGTCATCAATTAATGCAATGGTGCTGTGTAATCATCCCATTCCGTTTAGTAACAGTTTGGTAACCCTGTGCATCAGGGGCATCAGTTGGTGAAGCACCATTTGCATTTTAGAGCAGTATTAACCCCTTAAATCCTGGGCTCATTGTGCAGCATCCGCTACATACATTATACCTTTATGAGGGTAAGGCATCAAAGCGTGGACCAAACACAGGTTCCTTAAGGGTTAATAGCCGTGGCCAAGCATGAAAACACACATACTGACACTCACACATACACAAAGCTGATATTGGACTGAACTCTCCATGGACCCCTGCAGCTTTACACCACAGTGAGTATGAAAATGAGGCAGACTGCTGAGTATTGCTATAACACACACTCACACACGCATTCTTCTAAGGACACGATAGTGTTGTCCTCCCAGTAACCTTCCTCCTTTTCTTCTCTCTCTCTCGCTCGCTCCCTCTCTTCCCCCCTCTCTCTCCCTCTCCCTCCGTTTCTAGGTCAGGTTTGAGTGTGTGCCTCTCTCTGCTGTCTGCTCCAATCTGCCCAGCCAAAGCTGATCCTAACCTCAGACAATACAGAGCGAAAGAAAGAGAGAGAGAAAAGAAGAGAGAGAAAGAGAGATAGAGAGAGAGAAGCACACAAGGGAGGACTAAAAATCAGGGAAAAAAGAAAATCAGGCAGAAATATCGAGAGAAAGGAAGAGACATGAGCAGAAATAGAGAAAGTATGAGAAGGAGAGAGGGAGGGGGGGAGATATGGGTTAGGCAGGCATAGCGTAGGCTGAGGGCAGTGTATAGCAAGCTAGTGGGATTGTGTAACACCTTGTCTTATTTCGCTCAGTAAACACACACGCAATGCTGCAAGACCTTCAGCTGATTTCACATGCAGGGGAATTATATATAGAAAGTGATAACTATATTTAACATGCTGTAGAGCATATTAGTTCATTACAGATTCTACTCATGCAAACTCTTATCAAGGTCACAGTTTTAGGATCATTTTGACAGCTGAATGCTGAAATGGTCAGAGGTTGGGAACCAGCTTTATCTGAAACAGAACATTTGAATTCTGAGAGCTCTAGGTGTATCCAGAATGAGTGAGCAAATGGAAACTGAAAGGAACATGAATGTTTCAAACACAGCTGCCTTGAAACCGTACTACATCACTTAGTGTTCGGGACACTGCCCCAACTTTCAAGCCTAGGCTTAAAACCTACCTCTCTAGTCAAGCCTTGGTAATTAGTTTCCCTGCTAACAGCTAGCACCCTATAGTTCTCTCAGTCCTTCTGTCAGAGCTAATCGTCTACGTGCCTACTTAGACTGACCACCAGAACATTACAGACTGCTTAACTACACAGACTGCACTTTTTGCACATATCCTGGTAATTCAATGCATCACTTCCATATAAGACCTGGATTATTATGTTTCTACTGTATTATGTGCACTGTGTGTATGATACATGTATACTAAATAAGGCTACATGAATCTAGATTTGGCTGCATTTGGCACAGTTCTGTAATTTTTTATCTAATGCTGCACACTGTATATATGTTCTGCTCCTATACCATTCAGTGTTATATAGCATATATTGTACATTTTACTAATTTACATCCATACATATCTATTTCTCTTCCCACTAATCGTTTCTTTCTTTATTTAGTCCTTATTTAGAATTACATTTTGAGGTCTGGGATCTAGCGAAGAGAAAGAATTTAATTGAACAGTGCAACTGCTTATTTTCTGTACATATACAGGTAACTATAAATAAAAGCTTGGGTCTTTAATCTTAAAAGTGACAACTCTCAAAGTAAGTCAATGTAATCAAACATTTTTTCCAGGTCATTTTGGGCCGTGTATCATGAAATCTACATACAACATAAAAAACAACAGCAAACCTGATAAACAGCAGATGTGAGGTTTTGTTCTGGCAGCAGTGATTTACCCCAAGTCAAACCGACTAATTTGCATCGTCCTTTTGCAAGCGAAAGTGCAAGTGAACCCTTTGGAGGAAAAAAGCATGTGGAGGAAGCATCATTGTTTAGGGCTGCTTTGCTGCCTTTGGGCCTGTACACCTTGCTGATCATTGAGGGAAAATGACCTGGAGCTAAAGAGACACTGAGTGATGTAACAAGACAGTGACCCAAAGCAGTCAGGTAAATCAACTCAAGAGCGGTTTAAACAGAAGAGGATTTGTATTTGCAATGGCCAAGTCAGAGTCCTGACTTTAAGTCTATAGAGGTGCTGGGGCCTGACCTGAAGAGGGCTGTGCAAGCCTAGCATCTCAGAAATATTGATGCCACTGAAATGTAACTTCCTCCTGTGCAGGTCTGTTTTGCAGCTACAGGCAATGTCTGGTGGAGGTGATGCTGCTAAATGGTGAGCTACAGGTAATGGTAAAGGTAAATTCAAGTGTTCACTTACTTTATCTACTGTGCTATATGAGTTATTTGTGAGTTATTAGTTTAGTTAGATTGTATTAGTCTATAATAACAATCAGACCACATTTTAATAGTATATACTGTAGATACAAAACCTTGAAAATGATAAATTGGACAGACCATACATGGGATTTTTTGAGTACCAGGTAACTATTTATATGTAATAATAATATGTTCCAGATGCATTATTAATATACAATTTATACATAAATCTATACAATGCAAACTAAACCGAGATGTAGTGGAGGGGTGGGGGAAGAAGACCATGCCTTCTTGTAAGGTTTACTCTGATAGTTTTTGCGAGGCAGGAGTCTTTTAGTCTTATATGTTATTTCATTTCATTTCGTTCTGTATCTGTGTCACTATAAATGATTTTTACACTACGGGTTGAGCAGCTTCTAAAAATGTGAAACCACTGTTTTTAATGAAGGTGCCGGCATACGGCATCGATGCTCATCGACTTCAGGCGCCATTCAATTTCTCTGCGTGCCGCTCATTATTTTGCCATCACTGTGTTAAATTAAGCCCAGAGTGGGACCCCAGAAAACCATGGTAGTCCACATGTAGCTTGAAATTCCTTTAACCCCTTAAAATCCCAGGCAAATTACATACCCATTACTCCATAACTACGATGACTAAAATGCAAATGGATTATTCTAATGTAGAGGTACGTGGTAACAGTTTGGGCCTGCGGGTGGGCCAGAAAAAAGCTAATAGTGTATTACTGACCTACAGTTAAAACTACAGCCTTGATATTGAGTTAGCTAATGCTAAACATTATATCTCAAAAAGCATGTTAGAAGCGTCTATTAAATTTAAAGAGAGAGTAGTGTAAAACATGACAAACTGTACATAAGATACCGGTGCTTCAAACTATATCTGTACTACTGTATCTACTGTACTGTTTCTGGCCTGGGGGAGTTTCGAGTGTATCTATGGGGGGTAATCTAATGTTGAACCTGATGAAACTGTAAAAGAAAGATGGCCTCCCTGTGTGAGGACACACTAATTGTGTGGTGGACTTTTTATCAATCTATTTGTTGAAATAATGCAGGACCACCAAGTTTTATTTTGTCTCTTGAATGAGGACTACTTTTCCTTTTTATGTGTTGTCTCGGACACCCAGCCCGGCCCCCGGCACCCCTCAAATTCTGGCGTTGACCTTTATTATACAGTATATAGCATATTTTAAAGTTAGGGCCATTTTCTTGTTCCAGGATTTGCAGATTTTTCCTATTCTTCTCCGGTTTTCCAACAAAGTACGAACAGTTTTGTGCTGGAAATGTACAAAAACAAACACACAGGCACACGACTCCTGCTCTCAGTATGCAAGGCGCACTTACAGTGTAGAACAAAAAAAAAAAAAAACTAACCAAACCCCCAGCCCTTCAAAGACAGAGCTAATCTCGCTCGCGCTCACAGCCGATGCTAATTCAGTCATTGGGAATTCACAGCCACACTGCGCAATGCTGCTTCACTGGCTCATGTGAAGAGCTTTGGTGTAAGTCTGTGCTGCAGAAAAGCTACACTGCTTCACACTGGAGCTTCTCCGAACCTCTGTTGGCCAGAACAATGGATGGAGATTAATATACAACCCTGGGAAAAATTGCAATAAAAGCTATTTAATTTGGCAATAAGTGTTTGGAATAAAATCACAGAGTAGAATAAATATATATATTTGGTTCATAATGCTGGAATGCATCATACAGTCATCCACAAAAGAATAGTTGCACAAATAGCTGCACCCAGAAGGAATCAACCGACAGGAATGAAACTTGGTGGGTGCGTTTAATATCATGAGATATGTGAATGATTCTTTCACATTCCACTTGATTGTACTTGTTTGAATGAATTGAAATGAAAATGTGCAGCCACAAGAGTGCATTGGAGAGAAGATTGGGCCCCTGCCTAACTCTACAGTCATACTAGCAGCCGACAGAGCGACAAGCGACCAGTCATTTACTATTGGAGTATCAGATTTGTAGTCAGAATATATTTACAAGTGGCAAAATACACTGCAAAAGACAAACAGAGTTGAGATTTTCTGCAAATAAATAATAAACTTCATGCAAATAAATTACGGCACAGTGAAGCGACATTGTAAACGATTGGCTCCAACAAATTCTTTGGATCAGTGATTGACACAGGGGGACCGAGGTCCACAGGTCCTGCTCTCTGAACTTCCTGTTCCTGCCAGCATTTCATTCCTGTGCTCAACAGTTTGGAGTAAACATGGAAAAGAAGCTCAGCCGCCGTTCAAATGTGTTCAAATGTGTTTCAAATGTGTCTTTGCACATATACATTTGAAAAAAAATGAAGTGTGGAAGAAAGATTGTTGATGTCTCTGTACATCTGTCTCTGTAACTGTCTTTTTAGTTAGGTCACTTAACAGCTGACTAGATAAGCCAAAATGCTAAACTGCCAATTATGCCAACCACAAAAGCATGCAGTTGGTTTTAATACTAATTCATTCATTAAAGTAATATGTGGTTTAAAAACAGGTGGCTTTCCTGGACCTTTAACATACACACACGCGCGCACGCGACATTACGAGCGGCCTTGAACACACCCAGAGGAGACAAAAGCGACTTGTGAACATTGGGTAAGACTGCTTGTTAATAGTTTACCACTAAGCTGTGAGTGTGGTCTTCTAAATAGTTGAC
Organism: Prochilodus magdalenae; assembly: GCA_024036415.1. NCBI lineage: Eukaryota > Metazoa > Chordata > Actinopteri > Characiformes > Prochilodontidae > Prochilodus > Prochilodus magdalenae. The sequence continues at coordinate 1,641,909 of JAMWET010006936.1, read as the reverse complement.
ATTTTTAAGCTGCTGGAATGAAATAAAAAAAAGCCACCCTCTAAATATCCACGATATGGGCCCTTCACTTATGTCTGGCAAGCTATTAAACATGCAATAGGAACTATGGCACTGAACCTCCATAGCTAACAGTTTAATCTGTGAAATTCTTTGTTTTCAGTGTTTTCAGTAAACAAGAAGACCTCCAATTTGCATTTGAAGGCCTAAAAGCATTGTAAGTTTATGTATCCATCATCTATTATAACGCTTATCCTCCTGGGTGCATGGGATGTTGGAGCCTGTCCCAACACTCCTTGGGCACAAGGCAGGAAACAACTTGGATAGGCCACCAGGGGAACACACACAGATCACAGGGGAACACACACAGGTCACAGGGGAACACACACAGATCACAGGGGAACATACACAGACATACACACTCACACCTAGGGTGCAAATTAGCATCTCCATCTCACTTAAGTGCATGTCTTTGGACTGTTTGGAGGGAAAACATGCAGACACAGAGAGGACAGGCAAACTCTAGCAAAAACAATCCTGGGTCGTCCTGTCAGGCAATCTCACCCAGGACCTTAAGTATAGCTACCAGGAGCTACCCACTTCACCACCATGCCACCCAGCACCTTAAGTATGAATAAATAAATAAATAGAGCACTTAAGTATGGCAGTGAAGTTTGTGGTGATGGTGTGGGCCATGAGCATGGTGTAAACCTTACTTCTTCTAAATTCATTAAATAATGATTATGCTCTAAACTTTTACTCCATTAGGGAATAAGCTCAGGATAGTTGCCTGATGCAACAGACCCAAGCACAAACATACTCTCACAGAAACCCACCTTCTGGCATGCGCATACTGGGTGGATATTTTAACTTTTAGCAACATTTGAAAAAAAAGATCTTATTGCTCCTTATAGTGTTTTATCCCTTCATTCTCCTAAATTCTTAAATCCTTTCTTTTATGTTATTTATTCAGCATCTCTCCTTTCAAACTACAGGTGCTTCTTCACGCTCCAGCATGATGTAATTCAATTGTAATGCCAAACATCAAACGGCCGTGGAGTCGGCGTGTTTCAGAAACACACTCTTCAAAGCCTTTGGCATCTCTTTGCATCAGAGTGCAAGCGTGCAAGGCTAAAAAGTTGGCCCTGAGCATCAGTCTGGGGAAAGATAGCATTCATTTTTCAAAGAATAAAGTACTGATTCTGAACTGCTTGGGTTTGTCTTTAGCCTTTTGACTCTCCACTGCTGGACGTCTTTGAACGACATGACTGTGCACTGGCTAGAGGGAGTTCTGTCCCACACACATGAGCTTGAAAACAACGATACATATCATATTGATATATCCCTACCTAAATGGGTTACTGTTAAATCTAGTCCCAGTTTATAAAATAAACAAAATAATACTGGCTTCAAAAGCATTTAGCAGTCTTTTCATACCTTCGCTGTCCAATAAAAACATGTATATGAAGCAGAGCAACTGCCCATCCTGTGTGGTCTGATGCTTCTGCTTCATCTGTCTTGACTGGGTGCCCACTGCTTGTCTGTATTTCTGACCAGTTTTACCCAACATGGAGCTTCTTGCTGTCCTATACAGTGCGGAAACATATCCTGCACGGCACTGACCCATCCTATGATCCTGCTATCAGACATTACTTCCTCTGCCCTACAAAACACTGAACGTTCTAATAGATCATCACTGTAGGCTTCTAGCAGCAGTTGATGTTCAGGGTTTTAAACTGCTTACAATGGACACTGGCTTCACTGGTTAACAGTGACTGTGTTTCGTTCCAACTTTCAACTTCTCACAGTCATTCTTACTTCAACAGCTCTCAGTTATTCTGTTCAATACTGCATATAATTCTAAATCCTTATCCATTTTTGTGCTTGTTTTGCTCTCCAGTGTCAGCCCAAGGAGGAAGGGTTCCCCTTTTGAGTCTTGGTTCCTCTTGAGGTTTCTTCTTCCTCTTGAGTTTTTCCTCCTTGCACTGTTGCCCTTGACTTGCTCAGTGGGGGCTTCAACTTTGGATCTGCTTTGTGACAACATCTATAGTACGTGCTATATAAAAAACTATAAAAAAAAGATTTCTTTAAAATCTTAACATTTTAGATGAATCGAGGTGATCACAAGTCACAGATTTTTGTTATAATAACTTACTAAATGTTCAATGAACTGAAAAAGTTAAGGCAGCCCAGTAACTATCTTGAAATCAAACACCATTTTCATAGGCACATATTAATATATTTTGAATGTCACTGTCCAATGAAAAACTTGTATCTCCATGTTTGTCCAAATTTACTTTTATTTATCATTTGAACACAGCAGCTGTCGGTTACACTGTGTGAACATTTCATGATGATTAGACCAACAGAAATGGAAATAAATAGCTTGGAAAGTCTGTTTCCTTTGACTTACATAAGAATTGAAGTAGGTTTTTGGCCTCTCTTGTAAAGTTGCTATTTTGGAGATACTTGTTTCCCATTGGACAGTGACTATATACATATATATGGTAAAGAAGGAGACATGGGAAACAGCAGTTTAGATAGAAGACAGAAAACCCACAGAGACTACCCCATAGCCCAGCACAGAATAGCATCAGCAACACATTAACACATCTTTCAGTTTACCACTATTAACTTATTTACATTATTTAAGTCTCTCTTACAGTGTATCCATCACTACCGTGGGCCTTCATGCCTTTCCAAAAATAGTTTTATTTCTATTCACACAAAATCCACTCAATTTATCTGTGCAAATCAATGTAAACTGTGGTTTTCCTCAGTATCCTTAATGGTTTTGATTGTTTCTGTTAATTGACTCTGATTTAACTCCCGTTCCCTTAAAATTCATTTCATAAATCTGTTATTTTAACCCTGGCAGTTTGTGCTCAGTTTTACCAGTTCAGCTTGTATTGCTGTATTAAAGGAAGACTCTTCCAAGAAGAATAAGGGTATTATGGTCAGCTTTAATCTTTAGGAGTAAGTTCCCTTTAAAAAAGTACTCAGTGATCAATGGAAAAAGCTCCATGCAAACTGCTAGGGAGTGCAATTTTAGCACTCCATCACACTGAATGAACAGAGAAACGATCATCTTCTATTTAGAGGAGAGGGAGAAAAGGTCCAGCAGGCTTCATTCTTCCTAATCAGCCTGTGTAAACATTAGTAGCACTGGCCTTGAATACCACAAATAACAAACAGACACAGCAGGCAGTTTCTGCAGTAAAGTAAACCAGTGGCCGAGCTATGGCTGAACGGGGTACTCATCATCTATTTCTCAAAGTGGTTTTTAGCAAACCACAGTGGTGGCATGGTAGGAAGATGCATACTCCAGCCTACTGAGGCTTTTCTTTGAATTGAATATTTTTAAAATCAGTCCTGTTGTACAGCTTCACATTCACCTGCTGCTTTTCTTGTGTATTAACTACACGGTGAACAGATATGATATGCAGAGTTTGATCCATAAGGACTCAAAAAAGAAGTGTCCAGGTTTTCAAACTCCATTCTTTTGCAGTTTAACAGCAGACGTAATCTGGTTCATTTTTAAAATCAAACGATTTTTAGTTAAGGTTTAATATTGCAGGATGTTGGAAAAAATCCACTTAATAAGCTTAGTGTAGCACACTTTGCTAAGCATTGCTGCGTAGTGTAAAGAGTAGAAGAGTTTAGTTCCAAAATGCTGCACATTTCATGCATTGCTAGGCCAGTTTTAAATGTTGTTTATCCTCACTGGTAAATAAATATACATTACTACTGTAGTTAAGAAGGTGGTGCTGCCGCTGCTGCTTCTGTAACACAGTGCTGCCTCTACTGTTCTTGTAAGTTGTAAGCCAATCAGACCTCATAGACTGTCTGACTGCCAATTATATCAGACCTTGTAAGTTGTAAGCCAATCAGACCTTGTAGGCTGTAAGCCTGTCATATCTGACTGGGTAACTTGTAAGCCAATAATATCAGACCTTGTCACTTGTAAGCCAGACCTTGTATGTTGGGTATGTGGTTTTACTTGCCCTGCAAAGCCATGTGGGTTGGCAATTGCTGAAGCTGTGATGGGATTGTGACTCACTGAAATAAGCAGCAGCCCGTTTTCAAAATCTATAATATATAAAGTGAAACTGTCAGTACAGCGTGAATATGCCCCCCCACAATATGGAGGTGAGGGAATTTATGGTCTTTATAGCTAACCATAATCTAAAACATGCTCTTTGTTGCCTACACTACCATTAGCTAGCCAGTCGACAAGCCGACCAGTGTTAGAATATGAAGAAACTACATAGTAAGAGTGTGCCCAAGTGAGAGAGAGAGAAATACCTTTACTGATTTATTTGATTTGAAAACTAAACCAACTGTATTTGCCATATACTGTTCATCTTAGTGGAAGGCCGTAGGTGTTGACCCATTGATTAATTAAGCAAATTTAGATCCCTCTAAATGGGAAGATATTTGCCAGATGGGAAGATATTTCAAAGGTAAAGCTAATTTAATTAGTTGATGTCTCATTATTTCCTTGAGTTCTTGTAAATCAAATGAAACCTCATAAGTTGTATCATATGTAATCATATCTGGCCTCTTATGCCATAAGCTGATTTAATAAAATAACTTTTACCAAACACTGGAAGAGAGGGAGGAAAAGAGGCTGAAGGAGATTGACAGGTCTGCATATATATAAAAAGCTCATTAGTCATGTCTATAGGGTAAAGTCACACTCTTTCTGAGTACAGTAACTGAGAATGAACATATCTATAATAATATAATATCTGTATTTGAATAATATTTTAGGACCTTGTAGCTTATCTAAGTTAGAGGAGATAGCATGGCTTCCTTGCCAGTGTCTAAAAATATTGTATGTAAGTCATACTAGTTCTATGTTTAATATAAAAACTACAGAGACAGGCAGTGTAAAATAAATTTGGTGGACCACCCTTCCAGACACCCCTTATCCAAAAACATCTGATCCATTTTTAATAACTTTAGATATAACAAGCTTTTGAAAAGAACAGCAGCCAAAGTGTAATGGTAAACACATGTTTACTTCTATCTTCTAAAAGTGGTATCAGTCTTAATGTAGTATTGATATTTTATGTGTGTGTAGAGCCCAATACAAATCCAACAACCAAAAAATAATAATAATAAGATTCAAACATACACTGAGCTGTCTGTTACAATTTCTCTTTAGATTAAAGTAGCAGGGTGTAACCTCTAGTGCAGTGGTGCGGGCACGTATTTAAATTTACTAAACCCCCAAACTCACCCATCCCTTCCCTGAGAATCTATGGTGGCCTTTCTACTGTGGCCTTGGTGCCTGTCCCGATTTCCTTTTGCCCCTTCATGTTTTTAGTTCTTAGGCAGTGATAATGCTTTTTTTGCTATTTTGTGCCAAGTAATAAGTACTATGCTCCATTTGTCAAAATGTGGGTTCTCAAAGCTCTCACAACACAAAATAGGTATCTATGTAGGTTGTATCCATCAAGTGGTCCTACTTAGCATTCCCATATCAGCTGATGCTGTTGATGCTGGTAACATTTTCCAATAAGAACATTTGGCAGTTACTTGAACTTTTCATTTTTCACAGGAGAAGATATACACAGTGGTCAAGAAGTGCAAAACCAATGAACATTTCTGAAAACAAATTTACAAATGAAAAAAACAATTACATTCAAAAAAACAAAATTACAAAAGCAAAACTAATTTACAAAATGTGTAACGCTTTTACCAGTACCAAACACTTTTACAAACTGTGTATTCTGACAGAAAGGGGAGGTCTAACACACAGGAAGTGCTTGTTGCTTGTCAATCAAACTGTGTCACGGTGGTAGAGTGAGTGGAGTTTGGGACGGCCATGACACTAAAGCATGTGTTATCCATTTGTGGCATTTGTGGTATGAATGGGTCAATTATAAGCTAACTGAAACACAACTGTTAAAGTTACAGGTAATTATACAGTAATGAAAACAATTTTGTATTATCGATTCCATCTCTGCTAAAGATCCCTCTAAATCTTACATACTGCACCTTTAAATCAGATTTGTCTGGGCATTCCGTAAACCTTTTCCAGCAATGCTTCCTACAAAAGGTTGCATTTGTGGGTGGAGCTAGTATAGACACATACACTAACATAAGAGTACATTTGGATTCTCAGGTGTCTTGGTTTCCACTAATTTCGTCAGAGCCCACGTCTGTACTTGAATGCTCATTAATCACCTACATGTACACCAGAAGCTGCTTGCAGTCACATGTGCAACAGCCACACCTTCTCTGTAAATTCAGCTACATAGCCTGTCCATGTGCTTTAGGGACACAAGTCTCCATATCACATGATCTATAAGACCGAATTAGAATCAGTTGCAACCTCTGGCCACAGAGTGGCATCGCGTTGAGAGGAGTTAGCGGGGCATACTCAGCCACAGAAAATAGGTTGTACCTTAGGAAAGAAAAATAAAGTCTTGCCCAACACACCATGATCATGAGGTGTCACTGTGCAGAGCAACAGTGCCATCCAGTGGTTGGGAATGAAAGTGCACAGAAGGCTCTACTATCGCTTCAGTCGTTTGCCTGCCCTGCAGAAAAATAGACAGTCTCAGAAGCCATTTAGGGTTTCTGCTGGTTCCTGGTGGTGACCAGGGTTAAAGGTGTTCAGTGCCGATCAGTTAATATAACAGTGTATGTTATAGGGGTGGGGGGAAAGTATATTGTATTGTAATGTACTAGAAATGTATTTTAATATGTACTTAATACGTATCCAAGTCTCTGTGAGAGAATCTCAGTGGTTTCTCAAAATAGTACAGTTAAGTTAATAGCACTAATGATTATATTTAGCATACCAAGTACACAGTATATAAAAATAGCACTCTTTCAGTTCATTAATTATGAGCTAGGAACTAATAATAATAGTAATAATAGTGTACACTTCTATAGCGCCTTTCACAAACCCAAGGACGTCCAACTACACTTAATATACTTAATTAAGTCTACTACAGTGTTCAGTATTTCGCTGGGAGCATATTATTGCAATATTATGCCTGCCAATACTGTATCAAATGGAGAGGAGGCACTTAGTTTCCCCTTTCTCTCCTTTGCCACACATGCATGCTCCTGCTCCAGTCAAACAGCCACCACAACTTTCCCGCTGTTTGTTATTATGGGAGACTTCTGACAAGCTAAACACACATACACTAGTCTTCTATTGTTTTCTATATGACAAATTTGCCGGTCCTCTGGTGTTTTGCTCAATGTTTACTGGGCGTGCCCCTGGCAAAATCATTAATATCAGGCCTAGTCCCTATTGATTTCTTTCAGCTGTTTGTAATATTTGTTGTAGTCTGTGCTTTAAAAGTAAAAAAGACTGTACAGATTTAAGATCTCTTAAAGGAGATTAAAAACTACTTAAACTTTGTAATCAAGACAATAATCTCGGTAGCCTGAGGATGGACCTGCAGGGGCAAACAGTCATTGGGGTGCTGACCTGATCAAGCCAAGGGACCGATATGTATATACTCGCTATCTGGAAACCTAAACTCCATAACCCATACCCTCCTCCCCAAACATCATCAGAACATCTTTCACTTTTATAAAAGCCATAAAACCAAATATCCAGACAAATCCAGACATATATGCCCAGAACATCCAAATGGTCATGTTCACCTCACATGTATTTGACTCATTTAGTGCTGCCTTTGGTCACATGGTCTCTGAGTTGTTGGTCATGTAATCATACCAACTGTTCTACATCTCCTCTGCATGAAAGTGATGCAGATAGCTGACTGCCACCTATACAGATAAGCCGGTGCGTTTTAATGGTACATTTTACAGTACAGTCAATAAGAATGCACGGATATGAGCACTCTGGGCATCTGGAGGGTTGCCAGCTCTCTACAGTTTAGTTCAAGGCAGTGATTGGTTGGCTATTGGCCGACCAATCTGCAAGCTCAGCCAAAAGTTCCCCCGACTTATCCTATTCCTTCTGCATAATGACATCTCTGATTGGGTTATATTACAGTCTGTGGAGAGGACACTGGCTTCATGGCCCGCAGCTCCACCTTGAGTTAAGTGAGCGGTGGGAATTTTCTCAGAGTGAGGAGCAGCTATAGAGTTTCCAAGGCACTTTCGCTCCACTCCATTCCACAAGCTTTGCACGTGCCTTAGCTCCTTAGCTTAGCTCCTTAGTTTGATATAACTTAATCATCTCATCATCTGCCCACAGCACGGGATGAGCTGGATCAGCTGGATCGTTTATGGCAGTATGGCACTCTGCATTGTTAGTGATCTGGAAAACAAAAAGACATTGGGACTGCATTGCAATAAGACACAAACATAGACCACCTTATGCTCCTCTCTTAAGGCTCTCTTAAGGTCACCCTAGGCTGCAGCCTGACATGCACCTCCACAGAAATATGTGTTGTACACCACTCTAAGTTCATAATGCCATAATGCCAATCAGCTAAAGTGGTGTAAAGCATGCCACCAATGGAGCAGTGAAAACATGTTCTCTATCTGGCTGTCTAATGAACGGATCTGAAAGAATGCTAGCTACCAAAATGCACAGTACTAACAGTGAAGTTAGGTGGAGGAGGTATAATGGGATCTGGTGCAGTTTTTAGGTTTGGGGGTCGACTGTAATACTACAGCTCACTTATACAGTTTAGATAATTATATGCATAGCCATATAATTCCATGTGCGAGGAACCCCCTTTCCCTGTTCCAGTATGACTGTGCACATGGGAACTCCAAAAAGATTAATTTGACAGGTTTGGTTCCGAGAAGTCCTCTCAGAACTCTGACCTTAACCCCACTGAACACCTTAGGGATGAATTGGAACACTGACTGCGATCCAAGCCTTCTTGTCCAACATCATTAATGCTCTTTGGATTAGAAGGGGGACATATTCCCACAGTCACACTCTGAAATGTTGTGGAATGGCTTACCAATATAACAAGGGGAATCATAGCAGTAAGAATTGGGGGTTTAGAGAGAAGGGGTTGTAACTCCATGTTAATGGCCATGGCTTTGGAATGGGATATCCAAGAATCTCATATGGGTGTGATCTACTTTTGGTCATATACTATGCTGGAACACAGTAGCTCATGGGAAAAGAGACGTCTTGGCTTTTGATGTTGTTAGCGCCTCTGATCAACTTCTATCACTGGTCTGGCGATGTCTTCTAGGGCTAGTGTAGTCTGCTTTAACAGAACTGTATCTGCGTGCGTCCTTGTGCCTGTCTGAAGGTGCTGAAGTTCTAGATTGGATTATTATGATGAGTGAGGCTGGGTGACCTTCACACAACCCTCAAACGTTCATCTCTTTCTCCACCATGCCCCAGCTTTCCCAGACATGGGAGACTAGCAGCTTCCCGTTCAGCACGGCTCCATTTATGTCATACCCAAGGTTATATTAAAGTGCTAGATCAGCAAGAAATCAAATTCATTCAATTTTCCACCTTACCTTAAACGCAACCCCAAAGACATGCTTGATACTTAAAGGGTTTCTGAATTATTCAGTCCCTGAGATGTAAATGTCTCCATTCCGAGTGATTTAATATGAAGTGGTTTACTGTAGAGAAACTGTTACTGTTAACGTAGATTACTTTACATGGTTGGTGATAGGAAGAGTGATAATGTCTACAAGATCATTAAGGCTTTTTATTTATTGTCCGAAGCCACCAGTGAACCTACATGAGTCTTCTGAGTTTTTATATGTAACCCTGATGATGTAACCCTTACACCATCATTATAGACCAGATGTAAGAACTCTGTGGGCATGGCTAATGAGCAGTTTGACTGACAGCTCTTTGTCCAATGCTCCTAGTCTACTTCACCACATATACAGAACTAAAACTGATATACAGCTTTTATTTGACGCCAACTGGATTAAAAATGTCACAGACGAATAGACATTCAGACGGATGGATAGATGAAGGCATAAACAGAGTGACAAAGCAACACGCAGGGACAGCAAAGGAATGGACAAACAGATGTGCAGATGGATGAAAAAAGGTCTAAGTGAATAAACATGCGAATGAACAATGTCAGTGCATGGATACATGATACAGGCGACAGGGTGGGCTAACTTTAGCTTGCTAAGTTTCTCTGACTCTGACTTTGTGTGCATGGGTGGGGCAAGAGAAGCTAGCCTTGTGATTGGTTAGGAAATACATACGGAAGCATTACCCAAGATTAGAACTGCCCAGTTTACCTGGAAAGAAGAGAAAGCAGACATGTATTAGACCCTAGTCGATATTCATAGGACACACTTTATATATCGTGGCTCAGAGGAATAAGAGTAACTACATTAGAAAAGTCAGATTGAGGTTCCCAGGGGCTTTAAAACCTTATCACAAAACTATCATAAACTCAGACGTCAAGCAGCATAGCAGCTTTCACAGAGGGAGCATTTAGAGGTGGATGGTTCTGGTTCTTATCACCACTACTGGTGACAAATCTGGTAAGGCCAGTTTGAAACCTCTTCAGACCACTCTGAAGGACTTTGTTTATATCCTAAGCATTATTAATTATCTAGCTTTTTGTGTGGGAATTGTTCTGTTTCTCCAAAGTATACTTTTTAGCATTATTGCCAGTTGATTTATATGTGTTGATAAAACAAGTAGTAAATTCTGACTTGGATTCATTCAATTCAACTTTTTTGTCATTATACCAATACAGGGTTGTACAGAAACACGGTCAGGCTCCTTCTCCAGTGCAGTTGAAGAATGTGTGTATATATATATATATATAGTGTAGTGCAAAGACAAATAGACAAAAGGGCAGGACATGTGCAAAGAGTAAGCGCAGTATCAGTAAGTATGTGGTTTATAAAGTGTACAGTGCAGGTGGGAGAATAGCAGCTTAATGTTCAGTAACAGCCAAATTGCTTTGTACAGATGTTCAGTATAGATAAATAAGTATAGATAAATATTATTCATTTCTTAATCCTGACACATTGTATCTACTGCAGTGTCATGAATTCCTTGAAGGCAGGTTAAACTAACTGTCAATGTAAATTAGAATTAGAGTTACTAGAGTTACTAATTAAAGTTACTTATAGCTTAATCACAATGGTGTCCACTCAGTATGTAGATTTATTTATTTATTTTATTTATTTTATTTTGTTTTAGCCAATAAATGTCCTATAATCTCAGTAGCGTAATTACAGTATGCATTTGCAGTACTGTAGAATAAATGCTTCTTGCTTCTGCAGCCGCCCAAAAACGATAGCTCTCCTCTGTCATTGCTCTAATACTCTCTAAGGCATACATGCATGTGAATGAGGGAGGTCTGAGTTTGGTGGACAATGCATTCTGACTTGTGAGGAGATATGATGTAAAATTGTGGAATAAGCAAGGGCAAAGAGCAAAGAGGATGAAAGAGAGGTTGACAAAGTGAAGGAGAGTCAGGGAGGGGGGGCAACAGAAGACAAGAGAGGTGAAGAGAAGGTGGAGGCTTCTCTGACGCTGCTGACTCAGGCCTATTCGAGGAAAGTGTTGATTTCCACTCCATTTCTCTGCCTGTTTTGTAATTCTAATGAAAGGAGGAAAGAAAGGCAGGGGGATGGAGAGAGAAAGAGAGAAAGAGAGAGAGAGGGACTGCAGATCAGATTAAATATCGACTGACTTCAGGCTGTCCGGTGCAGACAAGCAGCAGTGCACTGACTCATCATCAGTGTGCTGTGCCAGCATTGGTAAAAAGAAAGACAGAGCCAGAAGGAGGAGAAGGAAGAAAATAGGGCTGGAGAAAAAGAGTGACGGAGAGAGAAGAGAGGCAGAGAAAGGGTAGAGAAGAATACTCAGTGCTATTTAACGGTTATAAGAAGTAATCAATATTTACTGATATAATAATCATATTATTATTATTATTATTATTATTATCGATATTAGCTACTAGTATTGTTTGTGTATGTACTATACAGCGATGAACAGACAGACTCAAACGGCTCAACGCTGAAGAACACATCATAGAAACCATAGTCACTACTCACTAATGGTATTCCCTGTTTTCCTGATGGTCTGATATGACTGCGTAAAGAAGGCGGGCCTGACTCCAGATGCAGATGATGGTTTCGTTAAGGGGATCTTAAGGTGTCCTATAGGAAGCTAGTGCCCAGATACTATGTGGATGTGCGTCAAATCTAGTTAAAGATATGGAAGGCACTGCTGCCCCACTGACGGCACTGGCAGTCTGCATGTGGGTCAAGGGTACATATTTAAACATGCGTTATGGCCCACCTGTCCCAAAACAGATCTGGTCCACTTCTGTCAGGGATATGGCAAACTGCATGTGAGATAACAGTGGCCCACATTTATAAAACCTCATGTGACCAACATGTTCCAAAACAGATCCACTTCTGGCAGAGATACTACAGAGTTGCCCGTTGTTGGCTGACGCATGGTCCTTATCTGGTCTGTATGCAAGCGGACCTGATGAAAGTGGGGAGTATAAGCCAAATTTGGCCAGAGCAGTTTTGCTATCTGGGTGGTCTCTAGTGCTAACCATTAAGAAGTTACCATCAGGTCACAGAACCAGAGGTTTAATCCTACCGGTCCTTTATCAGCATGGCCGTTATATTAACTTTACCTACTGCCTAATCAAGCAAACTGTTTACTACCAAATAAGTTGATGGGGTCAAATGACACATTACTGGCATTTTGTTGAGCTGCTTCATGAGGGCTTCTCAGAAAGGGAAGACAGGTGAAACTGTTGAAGCCCAGACTGCAGAAGGATTTACAATGAGCAGCTCAAATAAATGTAGTCAATTAGTGTAATGATTTAGTAATTAGTGTAGTGATTGAATGTATAATTACCTCATGTGAATCCAGGTGATCCTGGTTTCCTTGGGGGTCCAGGAGAGTCCATAATGGTCTGAGGACGGGGGAGAACCTGTGGAAAGAAAACCGGTAAAGAGAAGGAATGTGGGTTGAAGCATGCTATGCGATTTTCTCAGTAAAGGTAAATACTTGTGTAAATAATATTGATATGGGGTTGTGGTAGGTAAACATATTATCCGTCCCTGTTTCTGTATATATTTGTCCCCTATTGTGAGATGTGGTATTGGCCAGATGGCCAGTGGGAAGGGCTACTTGTTTAAAGGGGAGACTGGTGGAACTAGGAGAGAACACGTTGGGAGAGTGCAGTGTGGCTTCTCAGCCCCGGACTCTTGAGTAGATATGCTAACAGGGACAGTAGATAAATATATTTATTGTGTGACATATTTTTATCTGGAGATTATGATTAGTGTTTTCCAAAGTCCTACAGGGGACATTTAAACATTTCAATAGCAGTTGGAAGCAACCTGGATATCACTGTGGTAGTGATTTTAAATGACCACTAGATGGAGACATTTCCAAAAGACATCGTGTGGGCTCTGGGCTTTTCTCAATCCAGTCAAGTCAAGTAGTTGGATGCAAAGAGCTGTTTCAGCTGGCATTAAAAAAAGATGGTGCTTTAGAAGTTCTTTAGTAAAGAAAAGGTTTCTATAGAGAACCTATATACAGCAGGGCGTGTGGTAAAGCAGGTAATCCACTAACGTGCCGGGCAGGGTACCTCCAGAGAGACAGTTATATAGCACCAAAATGGTTTCTTCTATAATAACAAGCCTGTCAGCTAAACAGGAACCCTTGTGTTCCAACATGTTGAAAAAGGTTCTGTGTAGAGTCATCTACAGTACATTTCCCAAGTATCTGAAAACGCTTGATGAACCAGAATCTCTATAGAAACCTTTTCTTTACTCTTTAGGAACCATTTATCCCACAGTGCTGTACATCCACCAGATGCACGTGTATTGTGTAATTTGTGGTTTAGAGGACTAAAAAGACTGTGCTCCAATTATCGTGGTTGAGTACTTGCTTTGTTTACTTGCTATATAGTATACGGTTTGAGACATGCCCACCACTCGCTAGACAACACTAGGCAGCAAGTCAGCAAGGCATGTGCGCTCCGAATCAGACGCGCCCAGCGCGAACCAGCGGAGGAAGTGTCGTAGAGGAAGGAGCGCCTGTGGAGGTCGATGTGGGTGCTGAGTTTGGGCCATGACTTAGTCTAGGACCTGAAGATTTACACGTACGCGGAGCTGACGGTAGGTCTCTGTTAGCTTTGCTTACTGTGATGACATCTGTGTTAACAACTGCAGTGATATGGGCCTCTGTAGCTACTCAGGTCATGTCTCCTCAGAAGTTACCGGGTGGGTGAAAATCCCCGCTTTCTAAACACGTGTGCCTCAGTAGCTGTATCGTCAGCTGTGTTCTAAATATAGCCTTTCCTATCTGGGACTTTATTATTATTTTAATCACTGTCACTATTGTTATTACTGTTAGTAGTAATAGTAGTAGCAGCAGGCAAAGTATGTATTCATTTATTACTGACTAGATTAGTTAGTCGTCTAGCTATCCGACTTCTCTTCGTTTTCTGGCAGGTTTTACGACACTTTTACGTCACTGCAGAAATGTGTAGAAGAAATGAAAAGTATTTCCATAACGCTTAGCTTTCGAGATTTTACTTTAGGCACCATATCCTCAAATTGGATACCCTGAGATAAGTTTCTGTTATCTGGAGATCATAAGAACAATAAAACTAAACAACCCAAAACAAGTTATCTCGAGATGTCAAGACAGTGGTATTCTGAGGGTGACTCAAAACAAACCACATCATTAACCTCATGGCCTCTCTGGGCGTCTGTAGAAAAGGGCAGTAATTCCAAGGTACAAAATACATGGCTCCTGTGGGAGTCAGGGGCCCTTTTGGACCCTTGAATGTCTGAAAGTCAAGATTTTGTGGGGTACCTCGTAATAAATGTACTATGCTGTATGTTAGAGAACCAAAGATGCTCAAATACAAATGGGGATTTGTAAAATGGAATGGAATAAAGAGCCTTCAACCAAAAATATTGTTGGCATTGAAACATTAGCGTGGATATGATGAGTGACTTAACGGGCAGCCAATGGGAGTAGCTATTTATCATGGGACCCCCACGTTCTAGGGGGTGCTTCACATACTGCGTAGGTCTACTGTTTCAACTGTGTTTTGAAAGTGCAAATGGGAAACCTAACTAAGATTTCTAATCACTGATACCGTATAGATCATCCTCTCAGTTCTCTGTTGTAGTAACATTGGATGTTTAATTAGGAGAGTGCAGAGAGTTCCATGCTCCATCACCACCAGACACTCTGTATATCCTGTAAAGGTTGGTGTAGCTAGGCGGATAACACCACTACCTGCTAGTGAGCTGCAACCCCATGTGGGAAACGGGGGTTCGATTCCCGGTCTAGGTGACTATGTTCCGCTACACCAATAAGATTCCCTGGACAAGACCCCTAACCCTACATTGGCCTACCTGTAATATGATTAACCTTGTAGGTCTCTATGGACAGGAGTGTCAGCTGAATGCCATACATTTAAAGAGGCTTGTTTTTAGATTTAATGAGATTAAGCATAAAAGTAAATGTAATGTGTAAAATGACCAAGTAAATACTTTTATCTAGTAGCAGTAGTTAGACTTTTAGGTCCTCTAGTGGCTAAATATTGAATTATTCAGGAGGAGAATTTTGGATGAGATTGCCACTAATTAATAAGCTTGTTAATTAGCTTTCAGTAGACCAAATGAATATAACAAGCTAGACTTTGTTGTTGTTTTTCTTTGTTTTTCTTCTCAAACTGACTTCTGTATTGACTTAAGTGGTTTAGTCACTTCCCTTTATAACCCTGGCCATAGGACAGGCAATGACAGCTGAAGCCCGGCCAAGTAAGGCCAGAGCGGTCTGCATGACGCTGATGTGAGGTTACAGACTGTCTGCTTGAGTTACATATGGAGTCCCGGCCCTTTGACCCTAAAAGAGTATTGAAAGCAGGTGTTGAGTGTGTATACACTGAAGCTGTCTGTTCTTTCATCATCAGTAATTAGCTAAACTACATGTAGGGGGGAATTAGGGCCATGCCAGTTTGCAGTTTTCTGTTTAGACACCAGCTAAACTTAATTAACTGCGGAGTTTGAGCAGGAAATGACCACACTGAAGGAATCTGACCTCAGATCAGAGTTCCCGGACATAGTTTAGAAGCTACTAGCTTTGAACACCAATCTTAAATGATGTTGAATTTGATTCACAATAAGCTAACAGGCTTAGTACCAGTTATCAAGACAGTAAATTAAAAGTCTTATGAACTGTAATCTTTAATATCAGTAGCATTACTGAAAAAAAACAAACAGGAGAAAAGAGTTTTCATTTTTTCCTCTTAGTAATTTGCACTACACCAGTGCTGTTTTAAACCATCATGGCTTACATTGTCTTTCACATTATCAGTGTAAGCTAACCTTCTTTCCTGCCATCTGATTTGAAGGTTAAGTAATGATGGAGGGCTGCCCAGATGAGAACGAGACAGTGTTTTACTCCAAGGCAGAGCATTACTGGAAAGAGGTACCCCCCACTGTGGATGGCATGCTCGGAGGTTATGGCAGCATTTCTAGCATCGACATCAACGGTTCCAAGAAGTTCCTGCAGAAATTCCTTGGGGTGAGTGTTTATGTGCATGTTTGATATTTGAGAGTGGAATCTGGTATGTGTGAAACCTTTTCATTTTGTGAATGGACCACGCTTTCCCACCATTTGACACAGTTTACACATTTGACTAACATTATATCCACTGTATATATTTTATCTGTGTCTGTAAAGGAGTGGGTCACTTCTTATGCACATGAGCAGTTATTATATTTTATTTTTATTATAGTTGCACAAATAGTTGCACCCAGAGGGAATCAACCAACAGGAATGAAACTTAGTGGGTAGGTGTGACATCCTAAGATATGCAAATGATTCAAGTTTCAAGCCCAGCTGCGCAGCTGTGACTTTAGCAAGGACGGACTTTATCCCTGTACCTAACTAACCCAACAGCCATGATGGCGAATATTCAGGCAGCAGTGATGTCATTAGTCATGCTGTTAGTGCCAGCACCATTGGCAGATGAATGCACAATGCAGGACTACATGCATACAGACCACTACAACAGCTGCCCCTAACTCCATGTCAACGTCACCAACGACTGTTTTGTTGACTGTCATGGAGTGAGTCAAAATGGCAGCAGATCATCTTCAGATGAAGAGTCCCGCTTTTGTCTCGGAGGAGATGGCCAACGAGTCTGTGTGTGGGGGCACCGTGGTCAGCGCCAAGATAAACAGTTTGTTGTCATGTGTCACAAGGCCTGGTGTCACTCCACCTCCACCTCAAATGCAAAACCATTAGGAATCTCTACGACTCCATGCCGAGACGTCTGGGATGTTGCATAAACAAACGTGGCTGCCCGATGCCATACTGAGAGACACTGAGAGATACTTCTGTATGTGTAGCTTGATAAATTTTGCCCATATCAGTCTAAATGTATCATCATTTATTGTTCCTGGTAACCTTTATCTTCCCTCCCAGTGGCATTGCAATTCCACACTTCTTTAAATTGCAACTATTATTTTCATATTGAGTGCTTGTCTGACAGTAGTCCTGTTTCCCTATCTGTCAAAATTTCTGTACCCCCTGTCCCCTTTTCCCAGGAGGGTAAAGGTAAGACCAAACCAGGCTGTGCCCTTGACTGTGGGGCTGGAATTGGCCGCATAACTAAGCGTCTGCTGCTACCCCTTTTCCGGACCGTGGATTTGGTGGATGTGACCCAGGAGTTCCTAGACAAAGCCCGTTCTTATCTGGGCGAAGAGGGGAAGAGAGTGGAGAATTATTTTTGCTGTGGCCTGCAGGATTTCCATCCTCAGCCAGAGCGTTACGACGTCATCTGGATCCAGTGGGTTATCGGTACGTCATGGAATTTACTGTTGCTGTTGGAAATCCTCTATTGATCTTATTTTTCACGTGACCACTGTGTTATTTTGCCTGAAATATCCAGCTAGTTCATTACTTGTTTTAGCTAGGTCAAGGAGACTTTGTTTACTGGTTTATCATTTCATATCCCATAAAATATTTCTGGGACAAAGTACAGTTTGCTGGTTGTAAGCTTTGGCAGGAATGCATTAAAGATTAAAAATAACATTTGCATTTATACCCACATTTCTATTGTAATGTTTGAGTACTCTGTTTTTATGCTACTCCAAGCATCAGGCTGTAGGAGTAAGGCTAGACTGGCTTATGTCATCATATGCTTACATACATGTAACATGTAGTAGCTATTTAGTTCTGAACGACTGGACAAAAACTACTATCCAGACTTAAGAACAGTTTTTTTCATGAGGCTGTGTGTTTCATGAACGCTGCACGGACACTTTAATTTACATTGCACTCCCTCTACTGCATCTTTGCACCTTCTGTACTGTTACTGCACTTTATTCATCACCAAGCCTACTGTATACTCATGTTTACATACTGTTCTTATATTATCTCTACCTCATTTATTTTCATTGTGTACATATTGTCTACTTGCACTACTCTTACAGTGGAAACATTCATTGTAAATGCTGCTTTATACATTCTTATATATGTATATAGATATGCTTATATATGTATATATTTATTATTATTCGGCTCTTTATGTAAATAATACTGAACTTGCACTTCTGGTTAGATGCTAACTGCATTTCATTGGCTCTGTACCTGTACTCTGCACAATGACAATAAAGTTGAATCTAATCTAATCTAATCTAATCTATCCCTTTCTTTCCAGGTCACTTGACTGATGACCACCTAGTAGAGTTCCTGAGGCGCTGTCGTGGTGCCCTGTGTCCTGATGGCTTGATCATCATAAAGGATAACGTGGCGTATGAGGGTGTGGTGCCCGATGAGGTGGACAGCAGTGTGTGTAGAGACCTGCAGGTATTGCGCCGCCTAGTGGCCAGAGCTGGACTTGCCATTGTCCATGAGGAACAGCAGCAGAACTTTCCTGAAGAGATCTACCAAGTCCACACATTAGCTCTTAGATAGGAGCCATTCAAGTGAGTGACTGAGCCACTGTTTTAGGGGAAAGCATCTGTATGAACCATGTTAACTCAAGATTGTTCCTTACTGCCAGGGTCATTGCGGTTTCCAATGATGCACAAGACTGGAAAAGGATCAGTATGTGCCTCTGTCTAGGTGGGGGTTGGGGGCTTTAAGCGTTTCAGATCTAGTTTGCCTGGGTATTCTCTGGACTGCTGTAGAGGGGATTCAAAGCCTGTCAGGACAGTAGTTTGTTGTATTAGCCACGATGAAAGCTAACCCATCTTTGGCCTAACAAGGTGCTTTAGGTACAGCGGGCAAAGTTCATGGTAATAAAAGTGCTCTTCTGTGATATTTACACCAGCCCAAGTATAGCCCCATCTGTGTGCTGGACAGAGTTGTCTGTTGTGTGGATGTTTGTGTATAACTTATTTAGAGATTTATGCATGTAAGTGTTTTATTACAATGAGTGCAAAAATAAATAGCTTTGTAGAAATGACTGTGTGGCTTTGTAGAATGGCTGTGTCTTCCTGTTAACAGGCCAATCTAACGGAAAAACAAAACTGAGGGTGTTCGGTTCTAAGGATTAAATCTGTTTTGTGGTACATAAAACCAATGAGATCTGTTGATCTCTGAAGATCTCTTATAAGCCAATACCTGCTTAAAATAACCATTAAAGTCCGTCATGGATGAAACTATGTCATGGAAAACTGAATTTCCTGGCTTTTTGAATAAAGAAGTATTAATATGTAAATAGTGTTAGTTTCACAACATACCATTCACTCTCCTGTTTATATATGGAGATTAAACTGCTTTTGAATTCGCGGTGATGCTACAGGAACCACCTCATTTACATAAAGGAACCCATTCAGCCTACAGCAGTCTAACGCCACCCTTCATATTGAAGTCCTAAGCAGTGTTTTCAGCTCCAATGCTTTTCTGAATAAAGTACAATCGGAGCTGATATGTCTACAATTGAACATACTGTAATCATTGCATTGCTTACTATGGTTACTTTATGTAAGTGTATAAATGTAATTGTTCATATGTAAATAATGTGTTTTGCACTTCTGCTTTGATGCTAACTGCATCTCATTGGCTCTGTATCTGTACTTGTACCTGTGACAAAGTTGAAATTAATCTAGTCTTAATTAAGCTTAGATCAGTCTTAAAGGGACAGTAGCAGTAATTCTAAAGAATAAAGACAGGTTGGAAAATAATCATGTAAATCATGTGGCCATTTGTGTTACATGGGGCATTTAAATCATATCCTTAAGAATATTTTATTTTTTTAAAACATTGAGAAATTACACTCAAGTCACAGGTTTATTCAAGGCTGATTTCAGTGTGGTTACATTACAAGTGCAACTTGCGTATATCAGTGTGATTTTGCACCACTTGGTCCTTTGGAAACCCAGATTTGGAATAGTAATAAATAACAATACGAGTTTGACATAAAAATGACATGCTAGCTATTTATGTTTGTCACCATGGCCAGGCTAATACAAACCAGGTAGGTTTTTAATAAGGCAATTCCTGAAAAAAGGCAAGCTCAGCTTATCATTAAAACAAAAATGCCACCAGAGGATTTTGTTAGGGTTAGTCAGCGACATCTCGTTATTTTGCCAGCTAAAAAGACGCCAACGATTCTAAGAATGTTTGTGGAGGTATGCACCGGTGAGCCAAGGCATTTCATCTGACTGGTCATAGACTTCATCACAAATCTTAGACTTAAGTAGTGTAGAGTCTTGGTTTTTGCCACTGAAGCCCATGTTGACAGTAAATATTAAGTGCACAGAGGTCAATTAGGACCAGGTCTCGCTCTGGAAACGACCAGCTTTCTCCATGGTGTCCAGCATTTCCTGAGCCTGGCTCTCTGTCACACCACCCTCCTGTTGGAAAACCTCCTTAAGCGCATCACATACTCCTGTGGGCATCTGCTTGGAGTTCCTGGAAACAAAGAAAGATGGTATGTACAGCAGGAGTGGACCAAGGCACAGTTCTTTCCCCAGTTTCTTTAGGTCACGTCTAAGTTGATTTTGGATATTTGGCATGTTAATGTCTCTGCCCTACACACAACATTCAACAGAACTCAAAGTATATAATACATAGCTTAGGACTGCTATAAAAAGTTCACAAAGAGGATTTGTTGGGTGCACTAGTTTTGGTATAATAAAAAATCATAATATATATTATATGTTATATTTAATATAATAAAAAAATGCATGTACAGTCATGGTCAAAAAGTTGAGCAGAAAGACATCCAACTAAAAGCAAGTTTTGAGTCTCTCAAAGACTCTACAGTCTAACTGATGAGATCTGAAAAAAATAAAGATCCCGACGTACCACATATACTCTTGATGCATCACCACCTCTGTTTTGTTGCACAAAACTTTTTGCAGTTTAAAAGCTTCAGTTATTTCGCTGCAGTTATTCATATTCATAATGTACAGACCAGTAGAATTTGTTAAAAATTGGACCATATATTATATCAACATAATATTACTATCAACCCACATTGCAAGTTGAGATTTAAAGTGACTGCATAATTCCATAAGGGCTATTTTATAGTTTAATATATTTTATTTAATTAATTTAATATTTTTAAACATAATTAATTTACTGATTTAATGTCACTTTAAAGCTACGGTAAAGTGTTTAAGTAAAAATAAGAAAAACCTTCTATGCTTAGCTGTGTCTATAGTTTTGACTGGTACTGTAGATAGATAGATAATTAAAATAAGTAAAATATATAATAAGACTAATTATTTCAACTTTTTTTATATTAGACTATTTTTAGACCAGATTTTCATCTGGTACATGTGGAAACACAAAACTATTTTAAATGTTTGATAATTATGTAGCTTTCAAGCCATTCATAGCCCATACCCACCCTGCTATATAAAAGACTGCACTCTTGTTTGCAATCAGGTCCCATAATAGCTTAGCTTGCTCCTTCACTCTGTGCTGAACATAGATTTTGTCCTCCTAAAAAAAAGAAAAATAAAGAATTACAGTAGGTAAAGATTAGCAGT